>JAXGGA010001555.1:0-148038 GCA_038373865.1 Uloborus plumipes | reverse complement strand
GTTTTGGACAGAATTTAGGTTTTTGACAATTATGTCAAAAATCATGTCAAAAAGGGGTTTTTAACATGACGGTAAAAACCACAGTTAAAACCAGATAAAACCTCAGACTGTCAAAAACTTGCCAACCCTGATGTTATTGGTACCTATTTGGATTTATTGGAAGCTGTTAACCATATTCTCGTGGAGATTTGTAGGGAATTCTTGAAGTTATTTAGGAGCAATCATCTTTGTTGCATTTTTAATAAAGATCATTTCAATGAGGAATTTTATCAACTGTTGTCATTATGTTTAGTAAGAAAGACTGTTACCCTTATTCTAATGCAGATTTTTAGGTATTGTTGCCAAGACGAATAATAAATAAAAACTTAAAGTTGACATGGAAGTGCAGAAAACACTGAAATATCAGCAATCTTCTGGGTTTTCTTGTGAGCGCTAATGGAGTAAAGAAAACGAAATGTAAAAAATTTAATGAAATAAGTTGAGAAAATACCAGGCGCGGATCCACGGGGGGGGGGGGGGGGGGGGGGGGGGGGCAAAATGCCAAGGTGCATAAAAATTTTCAGAACAGAGAAAAGGAAAATAATTTCGTTTTTCAGATTCCTTTCGTTTTTATATTTGAGATTTGGCTACCAAACATTTTAAGTGGCAACCAAAGTTTTTGATTCATGACGTCATTATTATCCAATCGCATCTAAGGGTTTTTTGAGTTGAGTTTAGGGGGGGGGGGCATTTTTAAGAGTTGGCAACCCTGTGTTTCGTGTTTAGTGCGCTTATTCTGTGCTGTACAATACCACCACAACGATAACAAATTTATTTGTGATAGCTACGTTTTATTTTCAAGATTTTTTTTTTTGCTGATGAGAACTGTTCTTCAGCTATCTTCTTTTCCTCATGGTAAGTCTTAGTTCTTTCATTCAATTTGTTCTACATTAATTACTTACAGAAAAAATAAATGTAAGCAGGGGAGAGCTGGGCCAAAAGTTCCGTGTTTTACTCATGCTTAAAATTTGTTCGGAAAACAAGATTCTAAAATTAATATTCCAAGGTTTTTCTTTGTCCCTTTGATACAAAAGCTGTTTTTTTTTTTAGTTTTATTTCGTAAGGTTTTTTAATAATTAATTCTATGGTAAATAAACCCGAAAATTAACAACTTACCTCGACGGGGGAGCAAGTTGTTCCGCGGGTGGAGCAAGTTGTTCCGAGATTAACAGAACGAAGAATGACGATGAGAACAACAAATTTAACAATGTTTCGAAATGAACAACTCATTTAAAACATAATTTAAAAAAAAATGTTGATGAAAGAAAGAATTTATTTAATTTTTTTATCATTGATTTACAAAAATTACTGATTCGAACAAGTTTTGCGTAAATGAAAATATTTCCACAGCAATGCTCGAAAAGAAAGACATATGACAAATTTTCAAAACAAACAGAAAAGAAGGAAAATGTGCTGTTATATACCGTATTTTCGGGCAGATAAGCCGCGGTTTATACGTGTTTAAAAGCTAAATTTTCACTCCTGCAGCTTTTTGCCATGGCGGCTTGTACGATGTAAAAGTTTTTTTTTTTTTTTTGTCTTTTTTTTTTTTTTTTTAAGTGCATGCTATGTTTATTTTTTCCTAAATTCAGTCGGACATCGAAAGCCACTACTGCAATGCCCTTGAATAGTTCTATTTTAAAAAGGGTGACAGCATTTCTGCTTATTCAGATGTTATTTTAAGAAAACCATCAACAATAACCAACATAATCAAAAAACGAATTCAAACGAAAAACAAATAAAAAATCAAAATCGAAAAACAAATAAAAAATCAAAATCGCTAGTGATAAGGAAGAGGAATAAATTAAGGGAAAAAAAAAACATCAACAACTCCAAAGGAAAAACAAAATCGCCAGAGCTGAGGGAATGGGATGTAAGGTTGCTGTTGAGACTACCAGAGTGTAGGACCGGGTTACTATAAGTTGCCATTATCGCCAAAATGTTGCAAAGTTTTAATTATGTATGATATTGAAACATTATTTTCAAATCAATGTTCCCAATTCTTTGTCATTGTTTTTCAACGATGTCAATACGAGTATACTGCAGCATAAGTTCTTGCAGAAAAACTTTGTCATCTTTGTCCTCCGAAAAACGCGATATAAAGAGGGGTTACTGTAAATTCAAACAAGAGAAGGTCGTTTTTTTCAGCAATCTTTTTTTACTAAGTGTTTGTGGACACAAAATTGCTTAATCACATTTGTATTTATTTTTTGTGGAATTGCTCTTTATATTTCATAGTTTCGGCTAATGTTTTTTTCTTAATTAAAAAGTTCAACAACAAACAAACGGGGATTGAAATTAAAATTTGAGAATTTGACGAAAAAAATTTGTATTGCATTTAATTCTTTATTAAAAAGCACACTGCAAAGAGAGAGCTTTATGTTTAAATATTTTTGAGGGTTCATTTAATATACCCCCCCCCCCCCCCAATAAACAGTTTCTACAAAAGTTCCCCTCCCAAATCCATAGTCTGGATCCGCCACTGGAAAATACCATACCATATTCAAATGTGGGTACTCCCGGCACAAATAATCTTTGATTGGTAACAAGTGTTACATTTTCTCCTTGTTCTCGAATTATCCAAATAGACAAGTTTCACCAACAATTTCAAATCGCATCAATTGTTGAGGGAGAAACATGTAAACTTGAAACAATAGGTGTTTATGTAAGCAATCTATGTTGTAACCTATATTGCAAAGATCTCAGATTCAAGGACACTAAACTGCATGTGTATTTAGGTTAAGAAATGTTTATTATAGATGAAAATATTGTGAATGAAAGCAATTTGAAGGATAAACCAAAAGACAGATAACACAGAGCACAAGTTAATTAAATCACACAGAGTTCTCTCAATTTCAACAGATACAGAATTACATGTTCTACACACAGCTATTATTTATCCCCTGTGGTTCATCACACTTAGAAACTTAATTCCCTCCTTTCCATTATTCATTATAATTTGGTTTGAATTGCAAATCTTATTTTTCTTGGTTTTAACATTTTTTTTAACATAGTGCCAGAAAAGGGTTTTATTATTGAAAAAAATAAAAAGATATATTAAAAAGTACTTGCATCTTAAAAAGTTTTTCAAAAAAAAAGCCCCTTTTCTATTACAATATTTCTATTAAAAAAATGCCCTTTTATCTGGAAGGTGATACTTTGGTCTGAGGAAAACACAATTAAGTATGAAAAAAAAAATATTAGTACTGATTTTAATATTAACAATAGCTTGATGATAATTTTGCAAGAAAAAAAGTTAATAAAGCAACTCTCTTTTTATAATTAAATGTTTCTATTTATTAAAAGAGAAAACAACATTTTGTAACTATAATTTCACACTATATTGGTATACTGGGAACATAATTGGGTGATTCTCCCCAAATAGGCCAAATACGAGCTAGGAAAAAAATCTCACTCAACGTTGTTAAAAACACATGATTTTTTTTTTATGAATTAATCTGAGCTCATCTATGGTAGAAAAAATATTGGTCATGATTAATCATACTTATTTTTTGCTTAAACATTTTTTCTTTTTTTTTGATATGTGAGGGAGTGATGCTGAAGATGAGGGAGTGAGTAAAGATATACGAAGAAGTTGTTTAAAATAAAAATGTTGAATTTGGAATGCATTTTCTAGACTAAATGTTTAATTACTAAATAAAATGTACATAAACAATGAAATATATTTTTGTATAAAACATACATACATACTTATCATGAAAAACAAAGACAAAAGCAGAACGTTTAATGAATAGTAAAAAATGGCCTTGCTTAGTACTGTAAGAGAGTTCCTAACACCTTTTTCAGTTGACTGTTTTAAAAATGTTATTGACTCTCTGATATTCATCCATGGGAAGAGAATGAATAGCACGACCTGTATAGGAAATCAGTTCTGGGTGATCACTCAATGTGGTTAAGATACTGTTTAATGAAATTGTATCTTTGTCATCGTTCTCGGGCCAAACATAGCGGTTCTGTCCGATGACTTTCATAAATTTTATAGTCACCATATTCTTTTTTTTTTTTTTTCTATAACCCCTGGCACCCATTGGGTATCATAGATAACAGCTACCCAGCTGCCTATCACAGAATTCCCACACTCGTCTTTCTTGTTCCTTCTAAGCTGCTGCGGAATATTAGGAGATGCGGCTTCTTCATCTGGGAACTTACCAGGCCTATCGTAACCTTTACCCAAGTAAAAGTGGCAGCAAGGTTGCTCAAATGAACAATTAAAACAACTTAAGGAATTAAAAAAAATACAAGGAACATTTCTTGAATACACAACTTGATGAACTTTCATAGTTCCTTTAAAAGGAGCTGGAACCGACCCGGATACATCATTTTCAAATTCTTTAATGTTGTCTTCGGTCACCACTATAATATGGACTCCAGGGCATCTCTCTTTTAAAACTAAAACCAAATCTTCAAAACTTTTGTCAGATGTCTTTACATCCATAAGTTCGCACGTTATGCATTGAAAAAGGCTTTCCCTGAATTATTTTTAAGCACAAAGGAAATGTCTAACGTTTTTTCGCGAGACCTCCGTCGAATCTGCGCACGAGCCAAGTATCTTCTGACTTTCTCAAAATAGGGGAGAAATATAACGGAGGTAGCAAACGAACAAAAACTAAAGGCATCGGAAAGTTCGCATCCTAAACCTATCTCTCCTTTTTCAAATGGAAGCTTTCGTGGCTGCCAGGGGCACAATACACAAACAGACAGTATTCATTTATTTCAACGTTGCATGTCCCCCTGGTCCAGAGCATCTAGACCAGGTCCATGAGACCATGTCACCTGAAGCAGCTCCACAAGTCCACGCTCCCCCTCATTCCGCAGGGGTGCCAATACAATCTAGGATGTGGGCAGGTGAAGGAGGACGAGAACAACGGCAAGGCGAAAAAGTTGTGATTCCGTCCATGAATTTGAGTGATTTAGTATGGCCACTACGTAGTCTGGCCAAGGAAGTTTGCTCAAGTCTAGTGCCATGCTCTGAAATGGACATGCCAGGATGTTTACCGGCATACCAGACGTGTGCGGGAGGAACTCTGCAAGTAAAGTTCGATTTGGCCTTATACAATGAAAAAATCTCGCTTGCAGAAAGTTCATCAGACGCCGGCAGTAGAAAGATCGCTTCCCTCTTTCGCCAGTAAGTCTGCAATCTCATTCCCCAAAACTCCCACATGGGAGGGGATCCATTTTATTTCAACGTTCTTTCAGTTTACAATAATTTGCAGAAAAAAAAGATAAAAACAGTGGCTGCCGTTTATATAACAGTTTCATATATCCGAAAAAGCATGTTGCATTTTTGATTATATTCCCAAGAACTAAGTTGTACTAGTGGCAGGCAAATAGAGGGGTATATATGCTTAAATTCAGTGGTCGGAAGTAGCGCGCTACAAGTAGCGAAACTACTGTAGTAGCTACATTTTTTAGTAGTTTGTAGTGTAGCGCTCTACTTTTTGAAAAAAGTAGTGTAGTGAGTAGCGCGATACAAAAATATTGTAGTTTGTAGCGATTTCATAAAACTACTTTCTAATGGAGCAAAAAAAAAAGAAAAAAAACCGAAAAAAAAAAAAGATTCAATCGAGTCTGACTGGCGCATATCGTACACGATTACATTAGCGAAAGCAGTGAGAAAAATGAATCATACAAATTCGAGCTGACCTCAGTCATATCATTTTGACGCCATACGTTCTATATGTTAGACGGCATTGGTTTCTTTGGCGTCACCATTTTCATATTCCGCCAATATTTGCATTGAATATAGTGCATGGCTGAGGAAGGAAAATTTATGAATAAGCGATAACTGAGTGTTAGTGTTTTATAGCAACCGAGAATGTCATGTAAATGAATGCTTTAGCGCTCAATGCTCAATTGGATTATTGTTCCAATATCCACCAAACATGGCAGCAATTTTAATAGAAGAGGATACAAATTTGATAGAAGATGACAATATCGAGCTGCCCTGTCCGGCGTATAATAAATACTTCACAGTTGTTGAAAAGAGTGAAAATGGAAATTTTACAGTTTCGTGCAAACTTTGCACTTTGAACAAAAAACTTTCTGTTTCTAAGTCATCTGCATACAATTTAAAATTGCATATTGAAGTAAGTTAAGCATTCTAAGTTATGTTTCACACTTCAGATAGCTTATTTATTAATATTTCATAATGAATACTAGTACCGTTTTGTATGTTTTTCATATTTCTTTAGTTTTGCTTCTTTAGTGATGGAGTATTGATATATATTAAAATAATAAAAATCAATTATTAAATATTTTTGACATCATTTGACATAATTGGAAAAACGTTTTCATTTCATTTTATCGGTGGCGTATTAATAGGGATGGTGTCCAGACCGAGACCCAACCCCTCAAGGACGTAGCCAGGACTCACGTTAGGGGTGTGCAAGTAGTGGCACCGCAATAGGAGGTCACTCTGACCTCCCAAAAAGTTCTTATCCGATACAAATTGGCTGATGAAATTTGAAAGCAGTGAGAACAGTATTGCAAGGCTGAACTTCTTTATTTTATTTTATTTTTCTTTAATTGATTAATTTATTTATTTTCGTGATGCCTCGCGTCTCTTACAGTAGACAGATAAGAATGCATTCTTGTATTTTATTTATTTATTTTTTAATCATTCAGTAAAGTTCCGAGTTTCATTCGGTAAATTGAATTTTCTCCTCAAAAACAAGCAAGCTTACTTACAATATTTCACCCTAAAATTTTTATTCTTCGCATACTCAGATTAAAAAAGTTGTTTTCATGCTAAAAGACAAATTTGGGTTTGGTACAAGGATCCGTGTTAGGTAAAGAATGAAGCTGATTTTCTGATAAGTGGCGCCAAGGACTTAAAACTTATTGATGGGAGAGGAGGCGAAGGGGGGGGGGGAGACTCAATGACCGAATGAAATTCCAAATTTCGCCGAGTAATAAAATACGAACTTATTTGTCTGCACCAGCATGTTGCAATGAAAAGCAGGAAAGGGGACAAAATCGTTTGTCAAAAAAATAAATAAAATGGGAGGTCACAGTGACCTCCCATTGGCTCTGATCTGGGGGGGTGCAGCTGCACCCCCCTAGCTACGCCCTTGCCAACCCCCCTGAAGCTCAAAATTAAATTCCTACAATGAAAATTCAATTTTTTTTCTCATATGTTTTTGAAAAGTAGCGAAGTAGCGACTACTTTTCAAAAGTAGTGTAGCGCGCTACATTGAAAAAAAAGTAGTTGTAGCTGTAGTTAACTACATTTATAAGAAAGTAGTTGTAGTTGTAGTTCGCTACAAAAAATATGTAGTTTTTCCAACCACTGCTTAAATTTTGGAGAGGGCTAATGGGACCAAGCTTAGAATAATAATTTAGAGGATAGCAGGATGGAGCCTTCTTCTAGACATTTTTCCTCGTTGAATTTTTAAAATGCAATTCTAAACAATCTTCGGTAATGTCAGAGGAATGGGCGAGAAATTCAGGCCCAAATTCAGACTCTCCTTTCTAAATATATTTTTTAAAATGATATTTGAAGACATTTTAGGCAGAGGCTCAAACGAGAGAATATTTTTAAGGGGGGGTGGGGTGGCACTTTGAAAAAAAAAAAAACTCCAACTCCCCCATCTCTTTGAGGGCTCTTACCCGAAAAATTTGAAAATTATAGTCCTGAAAACGCAGTTTTAGACGTTCTCTTAGAGGACCTTGATTTTAGATGGAGTTTTCTTATACTAGAAATGCTTTGAAATTGTTGCCTCAAAAACTAATTTTAAGTTACTTTTGGCCAAGTTATTGAAGAAGGAACGGGTACGGTTAATTCCATATGTGACAGACATTACATCAGACGACTATTTTCCTTAGTTTCAAGTACCAAATATTAAAATATAGTGATGAATTTTGTTGGGCTGAGACAATTTCATGCCCTTATTATATACAACTTAAAAAAAAAAATTCTTTTGAATCAAATATTTGTGTTGTAAAATAATAACATACTGTGACAGACATTACAAAAAATGGACATGGAAATTGACTGATACCTCATTGTTACCCAATTGCTCTTCTAAATTAATCTATGTTATACATTCAGAAAAAAATTATATAGTAATGAAAGAATGTTTTTTACAATATTTGCTAAAAAAAGTAAAAATTTCAAAAAAGGGTATTTATAAAATATATTTAAATTGTGTGACAGACATTACAAGATTTTGTGACAGACATTACGCGTGCAAAATTTTGCAAACTTTAATTTATATTTCCATCAATAAATGAAAAATATGCATTTCCTGTTACATCAATTGTTAGAAATTGAATATATAAATGGTATGGAAGATGAAAATTGTTAAAATACAATTTCAAAGCTTGTAAAATCCACGAGCATTGGCCAAAGTTGGAGCAACTGTGGTTGCTACTATTTGTGTTTTGTTATACCACACAGCATGGTCTTCTGACTCAAATTTGAATAGTCCCTTTATTTTGGCCGGCACTAGACCCTTTATTTGGTACTGTTCTAACTCTGTTTTAATTATTATGCCGGTGAATAATTCACAGTTAAATTGTTTTTACTTCATCTTCTAGCTCTAAGCAGAAAATAATGCTTGTGGGGCATTTCACGGTATTTGTGACATAGGGGTGTCCGTAACAAAACTTTTTTAAAGTTTAAAATTTTTATATATATTGAAAAAGTACATTCTAAAGTATATGAGTATCATATTGTTTTCATAGTTCACTTTATATTATGTTTGTAATTGCTCTCAGAACATTGAAAATGCAATTTTAACCGTTACAGACTACATTGAATTTTTCTTTAAAAACTAAACTTTTATTCTAATTATTGTTACGGACTCTACAGTCATTTTCACAATTCATGATTTTTTATTGAACGCACTTTTTGATTAAAATTTTAGCTATATTAGAGGTGAGTTTTTACTTTATCTGTCTCAAGTACCAGTTTTGGCTTAAAAATCGGTTTAAGCCAGATTTAAGAAAAATTCAATGTAGAGTTCGTAACAGTGAAAATTGCATTTTTAATGCTCTGAGTGCAATTAAAAATATAATATAAAGTGAACTATGAAAACAATATGATATTCATATACTTTAGAATGTACTTTTGCAATATATATAAAAATTTTAAACTTTTAAAAAGTTCTGTTACGGACACCCCTATGTCACAAATACTGTGAAATGCCCCTTGTAAAGATTGAAATACTCACAATATGACGCTTAATTCATTTATGCCCAGTAACCTAAAAACAGGACGCTTGTTAGTTACTGCAGACAAAGACCTGTAATACGTATACTTTTACTAAAGCTGTTTTTCACAAGTTAAATAGTCCTTCTTCTTGAGAAAACCATATAAAGCAGCTAGCTGGATATTAAGAGTTCATTTATTGACAGTTATTTTTAGGTAAATGAGTCAAACAATGATACAGCATGGGTAGTTTCAGAAAGATAGTGTTTTTTGAGAACCTTTTTTTCATAAAATTAAACTATTTTGAAATGATTTGCTTAAAATAGATCACAGAAGTCTTCTGTAATGTTAGTTTTCAAAAATGGTTACATCATTTTTGTATAATCATGACCATTTGCTCATATAGATGCCCAGTGTCCCATAAACAGGACATTAAATAACTTAATGAATATGGCAGCAGTGATCTATTTGACGCCTAAAATGTGTTTAAAACATTCCAAGTTTGAGTTTTAAGCAGATAAAAATTGAAAAAAAAACTTGGGCATAAATGGGTTAATTGACTATGTTGAGTTGTTTACTGAAACTGCAAGTTGTTGCTAAAATCAACTTAGAAATTGAAACAATCTGATATTTGCATGTTTAAATAAACTTGTGTGACAGACATTACACATGTGACAGACATTACAAATTTAAAAAACTTCTACATCACTCAATATTTTGGGTTTTCTTAAATTAATTACACAGACATGTTTCTTATAACACAGAATAAGAGGAAATGTAAATAACAGTATAAGATGTAAAGATATCCTTGCTAAAACTTAAAAATTTTATGTTTTTGTGACAGACGTTACAGGTCTCGGAAGGATTATTCTAAAGCCCCCAAAAAAATTTTAAATAATTTTTATCAAAAACTTTGATGTTTTTCAAGTGCTCATAAATCATCTCTCTTGACTAATAAATTTTTTGAAAAGGATCAGTTTAAAATTTTAAAGCTAAAGGCAAATCAAAGTTGTAGAAATAAAGCTTGTAATTTCAGTCACCGAATTAACTCTAAAACTCATTTATAAAAAAATATTTAGATATAGTTATAGCAGTGAGTTTTGTTAATTTCATAAAATTTGGTTTGTTTTCTACGCATTATGATCCAAAACTAAAACTTTTGATGAAATTTAAAAATTAGCAGCTATGTCCACATATTCCTGGAATTAACCGTACCCGTTCCTTCTCCCATAACTTGGCCAAAAGTTAGTCCCACGTTCAGAAATTTTGATTGAAAATATTTCAAACTTATCTCTGGCAGCATTAAACAGAAAGTTGGGGATTGGGTGCTCTCTAGCAGAAAATTTAAAAAAATTAAAGGTACAAAATGGCAATTTTAGGATTTCCCTGGTTTTGTCAAGTGGGTTTGTCTTCTGCCCCTTAGCTCCCTAGGTTTGAGCCCCTTAGCTACCCCGTAGGCGTGCCACTGATGATGAAAAGACTACTTATATAACCGTTTCACTCTGTGAGTGTAAGATTGTATTTAGTAGCGTTAAGGGCATTGAAGTTTGTTCAAAACTGAAGTTCCAAAAGCGCAATTTTAAATGATTTTCGATGGTTTTAGGTGTTTGAAGAATTTTCCCTGAAATTTTTTATAAGCTGAAACACAGGAAACGAAATTTTAGATACTCCCTAATAATTTTTGTTGGAGAAGGCTTCGGAGAAGTAAGATTTTGAGCATGTTCTTATTTTCAGACGAGGTAGAAAAAAAAAGGGGGGGGGGGGGTTGTGAAAGAAAGGGGAGAAGGACACACAATTAATTGACCAATAATTTATATCGGTTGAAAATTCAAGTGTTTTTGAAAAAAATTAAGAAAATAATAAATTAAAAATTTCCCCTCAACATTATTTATTTTTGTTCTTAAAATCACTTAGTTTTAACAAAGCGCATTTTTTACTTCTCTTCAGTAATAAAGAATATTTAAAGAAAAATCATCAACTCAGCAGAATGTATTGTACGCCCTAATTCTCTGGTTGCCGTTTTGGTTAGAGTAGAGTTTCACAACTTTTTTGAGCTCATCACCCCCTTTAAGACGCTGACTGACACTTACAGCCCTCCTCCCCCTTCTTCCTCGAAAAAAAAAAAACATAAGAAAGTAAACATCGATATTATTAAAAATATAAGCAATTTTAACCAATCACTTTTAAACTAAAAATATTAATAAATAAATATACCTTTAATTTTTTTTATTTCACAAAGCGAACTGATAAGCATTTGATGGGTAATATTTAACTAAGATCATCGACATACTTTTCAAAAACAGAAGTACATTTTTCAAGAAATTATTTTCCTTTCTACACTGGAATCTGGGGGAATTAAAATCATTGAAACTAAAAACTTGAAAGAAAATATATTGAAAATCTGAAAATTCATAAAATGGACAATGAATGACAAAATACTTCCTAAGGTTCAAGGAGGAAGCTCTTCAACTTTAATTAGTTTCTTCCTTAACTTGTGATTAATTGTCTGAACTCTGAACAACCGGTTTCGTACATGTTTACACACAAATTCGGTTTTCGCCACCCCTTTACTATTAGTGTTTTCTCTTCTAAATACCCATCACCCCCCCCATCGCCCCTTTAGAATTTACCGCCCCTTTAAGGAGGCCAAATCGCCCCGCCCCCCAGGTTGGGAATCACTGGGTTAGAGGGTAACGGGAGAGGAGAGATCTCTACCAAAATTTTAAATCCCTAAAACGCCATTTTAGACAATTGACCTTGTTGTTAAAGAAAAGGCAAGTCTTCCAGAAATTTGGGAAATTTATCAGAATATAGAAACAGAAATTTACTATTCCTCCAGAAGCGCTCTGAAGCTGAAGTCATAATATTGTAATTTTACCTAAGTTATCTTTGATGATGTGGACATTTCGGGAGGGGGAAGGGGAGTTATCGCATGATCTCACCGGGAAATTTTCTGCAACTTAAAGTCTAACAGTGGAATTTTAGGATATTTTTGGTCTTTGTCAAGGAGGTTATGATAACCTTCTGATTCTGTGCTTCTTTTTATTAGTTGCCCTCTGAAGTTGGCAGTCGGGGCACGGATTCCGAATTTCCCCCATAAATCTGGCACTGGAAAGCATCTATCCTTTCGTTACGCCACTTGTGAAAAGATTAAAAATTGCCATCCACCTCTAGCTATGCGAGACGGTTTGCTATAACCTCTCGTACGTTTGCTTTTTTTAGGCAAAAAGCTCAGAAATTATCTTGATTAAGTGTGTTTGTTGATTTTTGGAGAAAATAGGGCCTCATTGGTGCCCTTACATAAACGCCCCTGGAAAACTCATCAGGTGAAAAATGCTCTTATGTTTCCCTTTAACTTACGTGCTTGTACAACTGATATTTTACGTTTCATACTGGCAATTGTAAACATTGGTAGTGTTTTCTTGCAGAACATTTCATTGTTGATAAATTTTAATAAGCCCGCCTCCAAAGAAATAAGTAAATACCTTAATTACCTCCTTAAATGGGAGATCCTAGTACAATAAGGCCCTGCCATAATATTTAGGTGATGATAATCATTTAGAATTTTGAGGTTGAGGCAGGGCGATTATGGTTTTTTTTTCTTTTTTCTTTCTTTTTTTGACAAAAAAGTATAAGTTGCCGTAGGTACAACCCTGGATTTAAGATGTTCAAATCGACAGATGTTTAAATTTTTCTAATAATTTACCTGACAGTAGTAGTTTTAGGAATGTATCTGATAACTTCAATAGAATAATAGAGATATCAAAAGTTTCAGAAAGTTCTCCTACACCAGAAAGTGAACTAATCGTAGCAAAATACTTTCAAACAGATTAAACATCAGTTAAATATTGTCAGTTAGCTTTTTATTTTTAGTTTTTTTTTCAACATTTACCTAAAGGCGAAAATAATTTGTCGGCGGGGGGCCTATTGATCCTACATCATTAATTGAATTAAACATAGCACCAAACTTTCAAACGGATTAAACACCAGGTAAATATTGCCAATTATCTTCTTATTTTTATATAGTTTTTTTTTTAAACATTTACCTAAAGGCAAACATAATTTGTCGGCGCTGGGCCCCTTGCTCCTACACCATAAATTGAACTAAACGTAGCACCATACTTTCAAACAGATTAAACATCAATTAAATATTGCCAAAGAGCTTTTTATTTTGATGTAGTTTTTTTTAACATTTACCTAAAAGCGAAAATAATTTGTCGGCGCGGGGCCCCTTACTCCTACATCATAAATTTAACTAAACGTAGCACCATACTTTCAAATGGATTAAACACTAGGTAAATATTGCCAATTAGCTTCTTATTTTGATATTGTTTTTTGTTAACATTTACCTAAAGGCAAAAATAAATTGTCGGCGCGGGTCAATTTATGCTCCTACAGCATAAATTGAACTAAATTTGGCACCATACTTTCAAATAGATTAAACATGAGTTAAATATTACCAATTAACTTTTTATTTTGATACAATTTTTTTTTTCTCATTTACCTAAAGGCAAAAATAATTTGTCGGCGGGCAACATAATCCATTGGGGGAAAAAAGGTTAACAATTACATGCAAGTAAACAGTTATCATTCAGTGCTGCAATCAAGAAAAATTGCTTTCTATGTAGGGTTGGTTAGGGTAAGTGAACATTTTAGAACAGTTCGTTTTTAAAGCTTTATACAAAAGTTGTAAAGCAAAGCAAAACAGCTTAAATTTGTTGACTTATTTTATCTTAGACTTTATTAATGAACACAAGACACAAGTTCAGCATTATTTCCAAAAAAAAAAAAAATGCTTTAAATATTTTTAACTATCGTTTTCTTTAAAAACTGACCTGGGGACAAACTTACCCCCTAGGACGTGATAAGTGGGCCACCCCCATGTATTTATATTTAAAGTGAGAATGTCTAAAAAAGGGGTTTGCGGGTCCTACCTGACAAAGTATGTAAAATTTTAGTAGGAAATATTTTTTTGTAAATGTATCCATTAACAAGATATCTACTTACATTTAAATTGGTGTGACAGAAAATTATAAAGCGGAATACAAAACAATCTGTGAAATTAATTAAAAGCTCTTAGGGATATTTTTTGCTTTCACTTATAAAGTAGTGTTAAATAAACATAATAGAGTCAATTGAGATCAATTTTGGTAAAATAAAAAAATTTATATAGGTTAAAAAAAATGGAAACACTTAATAGCAGCGTCTATTTGAAGTTTGCTGAGGGAGAAACATTGTCATTTCATCGTCATTCATAATTCTAACATCGCTTACATCAAACCAGTAAAAAGTGTAGCTATTTATATTCCTTCTATCAAATTTAGCAGCATTGTTTTTCATTTGAATTATATTCTAAAATTAGAACTTCATAATACTTTATGGTCTTCTTTGATGCAAGTTTCACAAATACATAGTTACCAGCTTTTGCAGTTTTTGTAGCTGAACCATCAATTTTGTCTAGGTCTCCATAATTATCTTTCATTTCATCGTGGAAATCGCTACATTAAAACGGCTTTTCATTTTGAAATCATCATTATTGAGAGGGCCCATCTACACCATAGTGAGGGGACCAACTTACCCTAATAGAGAAAAACCACAGGGTAAGTCGAACCCCTCCCCTTAAACACTTATTAATAATACTTTGCATAAGAATTCTTACTTTAGGTTAAATTCTACAAGAAAACCTGATGAACATAGACAAAATAATAAAAACTAACATTGAAACACTTCTTTGAAAAATGTTGCTTGAACTCGCAAAAAAAATTTGTTTTTGAAATTTTTTAGACATAAATTATATGATCCAAAACAAAGTTTATTGAAACTCAAATACATGCAAAAGCAATCACTGTGATGCAATTTGACATGATCAGTACAAAAAAGCATAAAAATGCGCATTTCAGTTTTAAGGGGGGTAGCCCACTTACCTGAACCAACCCTAGTTGGGTATTTATTGGTATATCATTAGTTTAAAACAACCATGGCTAAAAAAAAAAGAACACGCTATTGTGATATTACACTTCTTCAGTAAAAATGTGTTCTGAAATAAGGAAAAGCCAGCATTTTTCAGTTAAACTTGCAAAATTTCGCAAAAGAGGGTCCAGAACTACCTGTTTCTCCTCGGAATACCCCCACCCTCCTTCACAACCAGATCCCTTGCTTGCCCTTTTACTGCACAACGAAAAGTCATAGCTTAACACGTTGACTGCCAAGCTACAAAGCAATTCCTAGATTAGGAGTTGGGCTAAAATCAATCTACATGTGATGAGAGAGTTAGGATTTTATGGTACCTTCACCGAAGTCAAATATCTCTACTTTTGCCCGAGTACATCTGCGCTCGAATATGCATGAAAACAGCAAATCCAGGAACTACAAACTAACTCGAAGTGGACTCAACAGCTAAGTTCACATACTACGAGTTATCTTGTAGCTTGGCAGTCAACGTGTTAAATCCGCCTATGAATCAACGGTACATTTTTTAATGCAAATTAACTTAAAAAGCTCCTTGGATACAAAAAGTGAAATTCAGGAGAGCAATAATTTTCCATGATGTTCATATGAAAATTCTTAAAGGCTATTTGACACTTAATGAGATTTTTTTTTTTTTAAGGGGTAGTTGAAAACATTTTTAGTCTTAAAGGGGGCTGTAGCTGTAAAAAGGTTGAGAATCACTGCTCTAAACACTCATTGAAATTTTTCCAGGGATGGATTTTATGCAATCTATAAATTTCAAAATTTAGCTATTGCAGATCTATCAGTAATTTAATAAGTGCAAGAAAAGAATTATGACCTTCAAGATTTAGCTCAACAAGATGATGTGATTGGGACAAACAGTTCAGAAATCAGAAGTATATATGCCCAGCATTAAATCAATCAAATATTATGCTTTTTGGAAAAAGGTTTGTTCAAAATTAAATTTTCTAAAAAGAAACAAAAGGTGTTGACTACATATATTGTAAACAAGTATTCAAATAACTCTCGCTTCAGAAAGAAAGTGATTTTCAAAGAATATGCAAATTTACCTTAATAACACCAAAATGGGTAGTCAAATTATGATTTAAGAGCTATTCTATTTTAGAACAGTATGTTTACAAGGATTGATAGCTTTGTTTACATGCAAGAGAGCATCTGGAGAATCGGTGATTAGTGCGAAAATAAGTAAGTAATCGCGCTAAAACAAGACTGAAAACACTTTCACGGGCAATGCTGACATGAAGATGCTTTTAAATGCCGAAGCACTTCGTACATTGGACAGAAATGTGGTTTGTTTACGAAAAATTTATACACATATTAGAAATACCGAACAAGTGTTAAGCATTTTATAAAGCAAAAGATAAACAACAAGAGAATTGCGGAAGTGAAAACTGAACGAAATTAAAATTTCGGATTTTTTCCCAATATGTTACATTAGGAGGAAAAAGTATTCATTTTTATTTCAGTTAGCAAAATATAAAAAAAACCAAGCGGTGTACACTTTTAATAATGTAAAACACCAAGATTGGTACACTTGATTTGAGATAAATTATATTTTGTTCAAGGTTATAAAATCATTTTTCCGGAATTCAATAGGCTTACCGTAGTATGAGCCGTCAGAAAAGTAAAATGAATCGCCAACGTAGAGTTAGCCACTTATTTTAACACAAGCTGAATTTTCGATCTTATGTTTATCAAAACTTATCATATTTAAATCTTAGACATAAGGTAAAATAATGATCTTACTTCATAAGATGATCCAACTTCTAATGACGATATTTATTGAGCTCTGGAAAATCCGGAATCAAAAGTGTTGCAATATATTCCTCTTTCTCGACATCAACTTGCGTAATATTTTACAGAAATCATCGGCGATGCAAAAGGAAAATAAACATGTGTTATGCACCAAAGCCAATTACGGACGTGGTACATGCTTATTTCAATTTTTAATACTACTAATTCTGAATTGAGAGAGATAATTAAATTGATTTTTTTTTTCAAATCTAACTTTTACTTATGTCGCATAATAGTAGTTATGTACAGAGCAGAACTCACCAAAGATATTGTTTGTTATTTAATAGTCAAATATAAATAAATTTAAAAAAACTTTAAAGGAGCCATAAGCAATGGCACCCGGATGTCGCGTTTAATTCTGCCATTCTCAGCGTCCTCTATAGGAAATATTATTGTCATAAATTCGAAATGAATTTAACTAAATATGACAAGTTAATTAATCATTAGCTTCGAACCATATTCCTGTTTTGGTTATTATTTTTTCATTAACTTTTGAAGCGCTTAACTTCACAAAACCAAAACCAGTAATCAAGTAAATGGTGTCCTCATAATTAAAAATTATCAGTGAAATTTGTTTCTGTAATGCATTTCATGGAAACGTTCTTTTCAAAAGAGAACAATGAAGAGTTTTAAGAATTCAAATCTTTTCAAATTTCTTTGCAGGGAATCATTAAAATAAGGGGAGTAAAAAGAGCGAATGATGGAACGTAGCACCCTACTCCCCTACTCCGAATTTGAAGGAAATAATTTCGTAATAATTCAGAACTTTCAGTAGATAATAAAAATGTTCATAAACTAAACAACTTCATTCTTTAAAATTTCAAAAACATCAGGGAACATAAGCTAAAAAAGGCTGGTTTTGGTCAAAATTAGAATGCAAGAAAACTGAATAGTAAAGACAATGATGGCACTGTTGCCGTAAAACTTCACTTTTCTGTAGCATTGAGCTCATAAAGGAAATAAGTTATCAAATTTCTGAAGACACGAGTTTCGGCGTTACAAGGAACGCCTTTTTCAATGCTTTTGTTAGATGTCAGTAAGCTCAATTTTCGCATTGAAAAGGGCGTTCCTTGTAACTCTAAAACACATGTTTGCAGTTTTCCCGCGCATTTGTGCTTTTTAAACGTTGTATTTATCCTTTATATTTATGCACAAAGGTATTTATCTACTTCATGTTGACATATGAGGGCTACTCCATGTGTGAATGAAACATGCAGTTAGAGAACTAACCGTGGAGGGAAAATAAAATTTGTTGTTTTTTTTTTCTTTTTCACGTTGCCAGTAATATTTATTAAACTAACATACAACAAGTTTGGGTACTTCCGTTGGCCGGCGTTTATTGCGTATGAAGTATGAAGTAATTGGAAAAGTATGGTTCATATTTAAATTCTCTCCAATAGCTGTCACAAGCTGAATTCTTTTTTTTCTTCTTCTGGAAATCAGTTTTAAATCCTCTCTTTGGTTTAGGTTCCACTCCGTCCCTAAGATCAGCAACTCGTGCTTTTCTGTGTGAACATTAAATTGATATTTGTGATAACAAATCTTTATTCATTTCACTAAACTTCTTTGATGTTGGGTTTAAAGTTGGGCATTGCATCCTACACCTTTCGTACGTAATGATTAGTATTTGATTAATTTCCGTGGGATTCTCCTTTTGTTACCACTTTGAACTTTTGTGTTCAAATCAGTTTTAGAAGATACATATACTTTGATATTCGTTTTTCGTGTATTCCTTTTGATAGTTATAGAATTTCGTTGAGTAATTTTTGTGATAGGGCATAAATGCAAACTTTGCCCTAAGCATCAAGATCTAAGGAACGTCAACTCTCATTTAAGATATTGAGGTTCCTTGTCATTTTTAAAAATTACTGTCCAGTTTTTTACTTTATTTTTAGAACTATGTACATTTTATATAAGAATAAAGTGATTTGGTAGATAACTCAATATTGCAATACTTTCTAAGATCCTGCAATATACCTTCACCTGATTGCGAAGGTGCTGGAAGAGATACATGTAACACAAGTGTTTGATAAACACTAGTTGAATAGTGAAGTTATTTGGGTGGATTCCGAAGTAGCTGCATATTCTCCTCACTGGAGCTATGCAGAAAAAAATGGAAATTTCCCCACAAGGTCGCATGCTATTATGCTCACATTTTAAGTCATCTGGTGGTACTTCCCATAATTACTCTATTTGGTACTTTTCTGTAAAAGGTATGTCAGTTGGTTTGATGTTTTTTTAAACTTTTACCTTGTTTAAAATAGGAAAATTGCTTTATGTACAGCGATTGGTAATGCCTACAAGTGTATGACAATCCTGAAATATTCAAATTGTTGAATATTTCCAACTAAAAATTTTTAGTTTTCAATAACTACATAAATTAAAATCTTCAAAAATAAAATATGTGTCAACCTTCAACAGAAAAGTATCTTCTACAATGCATGTGATATGTTCCATCATATTCTCCTTTAAGGTCAGGCTTTTGTCTATTGGCAATATCTGCAAGTTATGACTCCTAAAATTTAGAAATTGAAAGTGTTGAATGTTGCCAGCCACAAAACTTGAAGTTTGCAATAGCAATAAATAAATTAAAATCGCTAAAGACAAAAAAAAAAAAAAAAAAAAAACCTCAATTTATGGGGTGGTGCAAATTATGCACCTTTAATAGGAAAATATCCTATTTTATGTAAATCATATGTTTCATCACTTTCTGCTTCAAGGTCCGACCAGTCGTTATGAAACTTGAAGAGCATTGAGAAATTTAAAAGATGGCACAGGTTCATCAAAAGTCATCTTTAAAACAGCAGAGTTTAGCCAGGGGTGAAAATATTTCCTTTGGGGATCATGCTGAAGAATATAGGGTTTAGGGTCTGAAATTTTTTGAAACTGCTTTTATAAATATGAATCAATGTCAAAACCTTTTCTTGCAAGACCAAAGAATAAAAGTTTAGCTTGGGTCTTTAATGCCAAAAGTATTGATGCATTTTGAAAATATTTCTCATTATTGTGGCGTGATGCAAAATCATTCCAGTAGTCTTCCGAATTTTAATGTGTCTAGAATATTGAAAATATTACTTGATCGGAAATTAATAGGGAGAAAAGAACAGTTTACTCATGCAGTTTGTGTTTGGCTTAGTGATACAACGAATATTAGGCTTCAGCCGAATACCTAGTTTACTATTCGGCCTTGACCGACTATAGTGTTAAAAATGTATTTTATTTTCATTCATTGAAAGTTTTAAAACATTTTAATTTATGCTTATTATGTTTGATTTGTTTTTTATATGAAATCTTATTATAGGTACTATGATGCATTGTCTTTTTGAGGATAATCACTAATTTTATTGTTAACTAAAAATGTGTGGTACAAATCTTGACCATCTTAATTAATAAAATAAATCTATACAAAATTTTAGGATAAAGCAGCAAAACAAAATACTTTTTCTGGCATCTTACGAAATTTTGTATACTTATTTTGTCTTATTAAACTAATTTTAATACTTAAATGATTTAAATCAGGGTTCGTACTTCCTTAAAAAAACCCTTAAGAAACTCTTAAATCTATCAGACAAAATTAAGGTCCCTAAAAAACCCTTAAAAAGTCCTTAATTTTCGAAAATTTTCTTTAATTTTTAAAAGACTTTCAGATTTTTTTTCTTTGTTTTTCCTCCACGTGTTAAAAGCTAGCTCTTTAAAATTCATCATTACATGCTTTAATACGCGAGAAAGAGCCTAAACTTCGTCATATATGGGAACTGAACGCGTACTTCGCAGAAAACTGGTTTGTGTGGTTGAGACAGCAATCCTTTTGCATCGTGCAACTATTTTAATATTTGCGAAAATTTTAAGTTTTATTAACATATGCTACCTTAGGTTATCACATTTAATTATTTATTTCAATAGTTTATAAAAAAAATTCTTCCCATTTTGCATGTTTACATTTCACCCGTGATTCTTGTAAAATCATTTCTTTTATTCGTCATTTCAATCCTTTAACATCTTCTCGGTGTTTTAATATTTTTGATGGTTGAAGTTATTTTAACATATTACTATCTTAAATTAATTTACTGCATTTTTTAATTTTTATTATTAATAAATAAATTTATTTTAAAAAAACTGATCTATAGTCAAAAAATTGTTTCATGTGTTAAGATTTTAGCCTTTTTGTATCTTGAAAGTATTTTAATATTTTTGACAATAGGGGAGTTTCCTTCAGTCAAAAGTACTACTTTTTGTTACTGAAATTTATAGAATGATATTAAAAAATATCATGGGCTCGGAAAATACTTTAATTTTCCCAACAGTTTATTTTTTATTAATTTTTTTAAATACCCTACCTTGAAAACGGGGCGTGGTTTTTGTGACATCAGTGGTGCACCTAACAGCTCTCTTTCCAATAATACCACCATTTTGCTTGACTTGAGTTGTCCAATCGCAGGAATCTGTGACGTCACGACCTTCGTCATTTCACTACAACCAATTAGATTTCGCGCTTACGTACACCACTGACGTCATGCGCAGATGGTTTTTTTTCGAATAGCATCTGCACACCGGTTAAAATAATTCATAAAAAATATATAACTGTGTCAAAAAAAAAAAAAAGAAAATGGTCAATTCCTATGTTTTGAAGCATGCTCTTTCAGAAAAAAATGCTTTTGAAATTTCGGAAACTCCCCCATTTTAAATTATTTTAACTTAACTACCAAAGACTGCTTTATTTTATTTCATTTATTTTTTATTATTCATGTGTCTTTCTTCTTTCTTAACAATATGCTAATATTCAACACATACTTCACAGCAAATTGAATAACTAAAATGAAAGAAAACTACTGAAAGTGACAGTGATATAATTACAATAACTTATTGATAACTTAAAAATTGCAGTTTTTTGAGATTTTTAGGAAGTTAGTTTTTAAAAAAATAGCTCCTAACATCTAAAAATGCATTATATGTGACAAACAATAGTTGTTTCTGATAAATACGGCAAGCACAGTGTTTTAACGTTTTGACAAAGTTTAATTTAAAACGTAGGAAAAAACAGGAAATTACCAAAGCTTCTAGGCACTTGTGGAAAAAGGAGTTATACAACAGACTTCAAAATTTTTTATGGAATTTTTATGTCCCCTAAGGAACCTTTTCCACCCTACCCATTATCGAAAATAGAAAAAAAAAAAATAATAATTTGCTAAAAGTCTCGAAAAATCTGCATTGTTTCCAAACTTCAAGCCAATTGCAGCAGATCAAGAAATTGACCAAAAAATTTCAAATTTTTTATGTGCACTTTGCTTCCTCAATGGCACTTTTTCTGCAATACCTATCATCAAAATTAAAACAAAAGTCATTTTCGGCCCTCCCTAGTATGTAATTGTATCAAACTGTTCATGAGAGAAACCTAATCTGGCAGCATTGTAAGGGATAGTCATTTGTTGAGGTTATCATCAGTAAGTATAATCCCAGGTTAAGTCGTCTTACTAGCTCTTAATCATTAATTTCACTTGAATCAGAGTCCATGGCGAATCTCTCTACATTTTAAAAACATAATGTACTCGTAAGTCGAGTGCTTTAAAATTGTGTTCCTAAAGCTATTTAAATATTTTCCTATGAGTCCTTAAAAAAAAATTGGGAGTCCTTAAAAAGTCCTTAATTTTCATTTTCAAAAATGAGTATGAACCCTGTAAATAGATCACATATAAGCATAAATCATGCATGAAACAAAGGTTTGTTCTTTCTCTCTTAGAATAAAATATGCATAAAATGAAATAGTAGGATGAAAATATTTTTTTCCTCTCCTTTTTTTTTTCATTTTTTAAAAAAATTGATGATGAGAATTTAAAATATGAAAACATTCATCAATATTTTCCCTACTTAACATTTTAAAAATGTTCTTTGTTATCTGCAAAGCTGTGAAAATCATAGAACCATGTTTTTTCTGTTACAAACAGATTATTATGCAGAAAAGAAAAAGGAAAAAATAGCATTTATTTTTAAGAGATAGGTTCTTTTTCCTTTTTTTTCATAAAATGTTACCAAATTTTGAAAATAAGTGTTCACTACTATTGGTGCCATGTCAAACCTTGGCTCTGAAAGGTAATTTCTGGCCAGTTGGAATAGGTTAGAATTCTTATCACTTAAAAAGATCATTTTGTTCTTTCATATAAGGACTCTATAAAAAATAAGGAAATTTTCTCTTATTTCACTCTGAGCTGAGGTTTCTGTTTCACTTTAGTTGGTTTGCAATTTCATTAGTGTATCCCGATACATCTCTCTTTTGGTAATTTTTTGGCCAAATACGGCCGAATATTTTTAAAGTTTGAACAAACAGATACAAGTACAAATGTGACGACCAGCAACAGGCTCTGGGCCCAACTGGGCTGGTCCTAGTCAAATAATGTCTTTAAAAAAAATACTTCAAATTATTTTTTTTTAAATCTTTAATACTGTTTAGAACTCCATATGAGCCTCTGAATCGCACCCCCAAGCTCAGTGGTGCAAATTCCGCCCCCCCCCCCCAAAAAAAAAAAAAATCACAACCCTCTTATGCTTTTTATCTTTTCCCCTTTTTTTTATTTTATTTATTTTTTTAAATTTTAACTATTTTTTTAATATATATTATTAATTTTTTAAAAGTTCGAATTGTGCGTGGAATAGAATTGCTTCTTTTTTTCCTTCCAGACATTTAAGTATGCTTTATATGCAAACTATGCTTTGTTAAAAAAAAAAAAAAAAGATTCGGTGGCCCAGAGCCTGTTGCTGGTCGTCACATTTGTATTTGATTGTGGTTAAATAATTGGTATTCGACCAAATCACTATTCTTTGTATCCCTAATTTGGCTCTCTTTGCTTCTATATGAGGATTTGTGCCTCTTGCTCTGTTAATCCTATTCCAGGCTGATAAGCAGGAAAATGCAGTCCTTGGATAAAATAACCGAGTCGGCGGTACATTTCATGTTTCTGCCTTAGCCCTGGCTTAGGGATTGTGACTTACTACTTTATAGAATGAAAATAGTTTCTAACATGAGTGTAGCATTGGGGGAGGGGCGGGGGGCAGACATTTCTGGACACTTAATCTTTATAATCAGAAGTTTCCCGAAATCGCAACAAAAATCGTAGTATTGACAGGTGTTTTTATTCATTTTATCTTAATGTTATGTCCACATGTGTAGGGAGTGAGAAGGGGTGCAGGGCAGGAGTGCCCCCCCTCCAAGCTCAATGGTGCAAATCCCCCCCCCCCCAAAAAAAAATTCACAACCCTCTTATGCTTTTTATCTTTTCCCCCTTTTTTATTTTATTTATTTTTTTAAATTTTAACTATTATTTTTTTTATATATTGTTAATTTTTTAAAAGTTCGAATTGTGCGTGGAATAGAATTGCATTTTTTTCCTTCCAGACATTCCAAACGCACACACACGCACACAAATAAAACAAATAAATAGTAATAAAAAAAAGTTCATTTTTTGTTTTGTGTACCTTTCCCCGCCATCCACCTAAAATAGAATTTTGTGTTTAAAAAAAATTCAAATTACAGATACCAGTCTTTCCTTTAAAAGTGAAATTTCCTTTAATTAATTATCAAGGTCCAGAAACAAATTCTAGTGATGTCCAGGAGCAAAATAATTATTTTGTGGATAGATTTCTATTTAATTTGCTGCCAATTACACTGTTCGACAAAAAAAAACCTTGAAAATGCTTCTGGTATTTTGAAGGCTGATTCTTATGTAAAATGACCCCCTGAATCCGAATATGACCCCCGTTTTCCCCCATCACGTCCCAATTTTTTTTAAAACGCCCCCCTTTTTTTTTCATTTTTCATTAGTTTCAGGGCTATTATATTTTTTTTGGAGGGGAAAGGAGCCTTATATTCACCAATAAATTTTTTTGAAGGTCAAGAGAGACTCAAAGTTTAAAATCATGAGCACCGAGAAAAAATCGGGGAACTGGGGGGGGGGGGGCGTGGCCCCCCAAAATATTTGAAAAATCACCAAAAACGATCTTTTTATTCTAGTTCCTTTAAAAAGACCTTTAAAACATTTTTTTCGGTGCAGAACCAGAGTATAGGATCCGCTCCTATGGCTCCTGGGTCAGAAAAAATTTTCACGCTGTAAAATTTTTTTAAAAAATAAAATAATGCTTTAAAAATCGCACTTTGCACTCGAGTTTTAAAGCAGGTCTTCAGCTAAAAAAAAACAAAATTGTGGCTGATTCTTATGTCAAATGACCCCCTATTTCCAAATATGACCTCAGTTTCCCCCCTCCACCCCCTCTTTCCAGAGAGTCCCCCCCCCACCAATTCAGAGTCATTTTACTAATTCGGAGGGGAAAAGTACATTACGTAACCCGTTAACATAATTCTAAAAGGCAACAGAGGTTCAAAGTTCAAAATCACGTACATGTGTACCAAAAATATAAACTAGGGCAGAATACCTCCCCCCTCCCCCCCCCTCAAAAAAAAAGAAAAGAAAATTCAATACTCTGATTTTTCACAAAAAAAAAAAAAAAGGTTTAAAACGTCTCTTAGAAAAACAAGAAAAGAAGGTTTTTTTTTTTTTGGGGGGGGGGGGGTACACCGCCATAGTTTATATTTTTGGTACACATGTACATGATTTTGGAACTTTGAACCTCTGTTGCCTTTTAGAATTATGTTAACGGGTTACGTAATGTACTTTTCCCCTCCGAATTAGTAAAATGACTCTGAATTGGGGGGGGGGGGACTCTCTGGAAAGAGGGGGTGGAGGGGGGAACTGAGGTCATATTTGGAAATAGGGGGTCATTTGACATAAGAATCAGCCACAATTTTGTTTTTTTTTTTGGCTGAAGACCTGCTTTAAAACTCGAGTGCAAAGTACGATTTTTAAAGCATTATTTTATTTTTTTTTAAAAATTTTACAGCGTGAAAATTTTTTCTGACCCAGGAGCCATAGGAGCGGATCCTATACTCTGGTTCTGCACCGAAAAAAATGTTTTAAAGGTCTTTTTAAAGAAACTAGAATAAAAAGATCGTTTTTGGTGATTTTTCAAATATTTTGGGGGGCCACGCCCCCCCAAGTTCCCCGATTTTTTCTCGGTGCTCATGATTTTAAACTTTGAGTCTCTCTTGACCTTCAAAAAAATTTATTGGTGAATATAAGGCTCCTTTCCCCTCCAAAAAAATATAATAGCCCTGAAACTAAGGAAAAATGAAAAAAAAAGGGGGGCGTTTTAAAAAAAATTGGGACGTGATGGGGGAAAACGGGGGTCATATTCGGATTCAGGGGGTCATTTTACATAAGAATCAGCCTTCAAAATACCAGAAGCATTTTCAAGGTTTTTTTTTGTCGAACAGTGTTATTGCTAATATTATAAATATAAAATTCTCAATTTGGGAATAAGGGGTAAAGAAGATAAAAAATGTCTTCTGCTTTTAAATAATTGCATCCCACTTAAAGCATGATATGTACAAACTGACGATAGGTACAGCATAAAAAATTATTTTTTATTTGAAATTATCAAGGAAGTAAAATCTATGAAGAAGTGGTACTTAAGATAACGCCCATGTAAAATAATTGATTGGATAAAGTACAGCGCACTCTTGGGTAAGAAATGTGAAGAAAAAACAAAATTAAAAATCATGCTTTTTCGAAAAAATCAGTTAATTGTGTTTGTTTCTTTCCCGAGATCCTCGCGGATAATTCGCCCCCGTAGATAATCAAGAGTTTACTGTGTGAAAAAGTGACACATGAATCAAGAATATAAAGGTGTAAAACTTTTAAAAGCAACTTCTCATTTTGAGCTTTGCTGCAGATACCACTTGCTCTTAGCATGGCAGCATACTGAATACTAAATGAGTATTTGATGCATTAAAAAATGTGTTCTAGTGTGAAAATCGGAAATAAAATTTATTTTTATTTCATTTGAAGATGGGGAAGTGTTTGACTTTTAAATTTTATTTTTACATGATAGAACAACATACATGGATCATCAAATAAAGTTTACGAATACCGTTGTGCTATAGATGCAAAGAAAATTACAACGTATAAAAAGGCACAAATAAGCAGGGATAGTGCAGACATGTGTTTCGGCGTTACAAGGAACGCCTTTTTCAATGCAAAAAAAATGTGAGCTTATGGATGCAGCCTGTGCATCCATAACGTTCCTTGTAACGCCGAAACACGTGTCTGCAGTATTCCTGTTTATTTGTGCCTTATACGTTGTAATTTTCTTTGCGTACATGATCATCATCAGTGAAAAGAAATTCCAATACGACAAGTAGTTTTTAAAAATAATTTTTTAATTTTAAGCGATTGTGAGGTCAGAAGGCTTGTGGATTTTTCAGCAGAACGTCAAGGTGAATTAACATTGGAGCGAGAAACTGCTTAACGCCCCGAACGGAAACTGGTTCTCCTTACTCACATTAAGGAATTTTCTGTGTCTGCTGGAAAAAGGTAGAAGTAATGCCTCGTTAGGAATTGGAGTATGGTTTTCTCTGCAAAAAGTTTAGAACAATCCACGCTGACACCCGTGGTAGTAGATTATTGGATTGTCCTTTGACAAATTCAATCTCTCAGGGATGAGAATTTTCCGGCTTTTGAAGGAATTCCGGCTTTTCATATTTTATTTATAAAAACGTCCTCCTTTTCCGGCTTAATCCAGTTTCTCCTGTCTACATTTGGAGCCGAGATTTCTCCATGCTTCTTCATTTGCGCCTCCCTATCGGCGAGACGTCATAATTTATGAACTTAGCCAACGAAATAAGCAGATAGTCTTGAACAGGCGCCTGCTTCTAGACCCCTCTTTCCCCGCCCCCAATGAAACAAGCAAAGGATCGGTGATAAGAAAAGCACGTGGGGACAATCTTACTTTTGAAAGGTTTGGTTGTCTGAAGTTTTCCATTCTATTCTATACTTTCCTCCCCTCTCACCCTTCTGTTTAAAATAAACAGACCTGATGCTTTTGCTTCCAGGGATCTCGGAAGTGAATCATTTTTTCCAAATTTCACAGCGCTATTTTTTCGATGCGGACTTATAGGGTTGCCACTGGCGACTAAAAAGGCGACTTTTTTGATCAAAAAACGGCCAAAAACGACTATTTTGTAAGATTTGGAGACTTTTTGTAATAATTTGCGACTTTTTTTTCCGAATTTTGTTAAATTTAGGGGAAAAAATAATAGAACGATTTGAGCGCATCAACTGCATTCTCATACGTCACAGAGATTATACATCATTCATTTTATTTTTCGGCCAATAGCGATCCCCCCGATTAGCAGGTGGAGCTACTATGGAGGAATTCAAAGAATTCAAATGCAGAAGGGGGTGGAAAGGAAAAATGCACCATATTTATCGGCCAATAGCAATCCCCCGCGAATAGCACGTGGAGCTACGATGGATGACTTCAATTATTTTTATTTATTTTTTGCGTTTTTGAAACGATGCTTGAAACTTATACAGACGTGAGCAGAACACGTGCTTCACCCAAAAATGCATGCCGTGTTTGAGATTTCAAATCTTTTTGCATCCTGTTAGAATTTGAATTCGTTTGAAATTTGAATTGTGTTTTGAATTATGCTATCTAAGAGTTGTTAATTTTGGTTTTCATTTCAATTATTTCTTCATTTTTTTTATCTTCCGTTTTCAAGCTATTAATTTTGTATTTTTGGGAGATATTTAATTTAACTGTGCACTTAGTTCCTTATTTTTAATCAGTTTTTTCAAGGGTAATTTAACTTAGTTGTCCTGTTTTTTAAAGTTTATATTCGAAAAAAAATATGTTACTTTAAAAATTGTAAATAGAGTTTAGCTTTGACTCGAATGAGAAACTTAATAATAATATCAGCATCAAAATCAAAAATAGCGTATGAGACAAAAAAGGCTAAATTCTGATTTAAGCTCAAAGGTTTTAATATCAATATTGATCTGTTGTGCTTTAATTCAAATTAGGTATTTAAATTTTTATTTTTGTGTTTTTGAAACTTATACATACTTGAACAGAGCACGTGCTTCGCCAAAAAATGCATGCCGTGTTTGAGATTTCAAATCTTTTTGCATCCTGTTAGAATTTGAATTTGTTTGAAATTTGAGTAATGTTTTGAATTATGCCATCTAAGAGTTGTTAATTTTGATTTTCATTTCAATAATTTCTTCATTTTTTTATCTTCCGTTTTTAAGCTATTAATTTTTTTGGGGAGGGCAGAATATTTAATTTAACTGTGCACTTCTTTCCTAATTTTTTATCAGTAATTTCAAGGGTAATTTAACTTGTCCTGTTTTTTAAAGTTTACATTCGAAAAAAAAAATGTTTCTTTATAAATAACTAAAAATTGTTAATAAAGTTAAGCTTTGGCTCATTTTAACCCTTTCAAGGGCGCCGGTTGCACTGTGAAACCGCACTTTTTCATAATTTTTTTCTCTGGCAAAAAATAGCTCAATTTTCTTAATTAAGGTCTCAAAATACAATTATTTTCAGCAACTATCAATAGATGGCAGCATCATAGCTCCTTTATTCTTAATATGTGCATGCCAGTGTAGAAATGAAAAGCTGTTTTTGCCACTATTTTATTTAATTTTTTTTTCAATAAAAAACAAAAAAATATTCAGACCTAAGGTGATGAATCTTATAAACCATCATCAAGGATCATTGTAATATACCCAGTTTCAAAAAAAGAATATCCTAACACACGTAATTTTCACTATTTATCTGTCGGTTTCACAGTGCAACCATCGCCCCTCTATGCCTCAATGAGAATTGATTTGCAGCCTAGCAGCTGACTCTCTTCCACATCTGTTTTCTGTCTGATGCGCGGGGTTGTCTTTTGAAAGAGGGTCTTAGGGAGAGGTATTGATTCATAATATAAATAGTCTAGCCTGCAGTTCAAGTATTTACATACAGGGGTCAAAGGTGAGGTTCTTCAGTATTTGAAAAAGAGGGGAATTTACACAAAATCAGGAGAGCACCAGTCTCGAATTTTTCTGTTTCTGGAAAGGTTAACTTTTTACTCTTGCTCTGGGTTTCACTGTAAATTACTTCTGTAAATATATAATTCCTATAATTTTGTCCAACAAAGTCCAACAATTCGTAAAAATTCGGGCTTTCAAAAGTTCCACCATAAATAAATGTAATAGTGTAAAGGTATGAAAATATGATTTGTTTGATTTAAACTTAATTTTCTAAATTTGTAATGTTAAGAATTTTTTAATCTAGTATTAAAAATTCATGCTTAGGTATAAAATTTCTTTATTTCATTTCATTTTATTATTTTTTCTGAATTGTATACTAATGCAAGTTGAATTATTCTGACTGGGATGTAGCGAACTTCAAATTTTCCATTTGAAGAATGTAGTTCTAAATTTTACTGAAAGATGAAATGGGTGTGGGGGGGGAGTAACGTTCATGTGATGAAAATAAGTACTTGGACATTGAAAAATTGCAATATTTTGCATTTAGATGTCCAAGTTTGCCAAATTGGCAGACAAAATTTGTGGAATAAAGATTTTTTGGGAGGTCACAATGACCTCCTGTGACCTCCCATTGAAGTTCCCCTGTTCACAGGCATGTTTTAATATGGTAATGGTGATAGAAAAGACATGCAATCTTAAATTATTTGTAACAGCAAGCTCTTCAACGAAGCTCATTCATATTGCATTTTCAATGTCCTGGCGGGGCGCCGGTTGCGCTGTGCAACCGGCCCCCATTCTGAAACGGGGGACAGCAAAATTTTTTAAACCCATTTCTGTAGTCTGTATGACTACTGCAATTCATGCTGCTGGTTTTTTCTCATCTGAAAGTAAAATTTAATGACCCGCCCCTGAAAGGGTTTTAATGAGAAACTTTGTAATAATAACAGCATCAAAATCGAAAATAATGGATAAGACAATAATAATAATAATAATAATAATAATAAATAAAATAAGAAGCTCTGTTCATGATTTCAGCTCCAAAATTTCACTGGTTCACTTCAAGGCAAACAGCAAAACGTACCAAAGGTCCTTTGACCATTTTGAAAATGTTTTCCAAAAAATGATAAAGTGATTGAATTTTGCAGCTGTTAAATTAAGTTACTCTTTTTTAACTTTGTGTGTAAATTTTTCTGATATTTTTATAGCAGATATGAACAATAGAACAAAGAATACTACATTGTTTACTCACAGTGGTTGATATATACAGTCTAACCTCTTAAATTCTTGTGTACATAATACTTAAATGTACATAATATTGGGGGGGGGGGGCTACATAGCTTTGCATTTCAGAAGTATACGGAACCTTGGAAGTTTCGGATTTTAATATGAGCAAGGTTTTGTGACGATTTGTTCATAAAATCTAGGCATGCATTTTTGACCAATTTTTGGATTTCCTCCTTTTTGCTCTCTGCCCACTCTCATCCCTGATCTCTACAGTGAATTCACAGACTTAAACTAATTGATGAACAGAAGGAAAAAAAAAACTCCGCAGTAAAATGATAGTATAGCTGCAATATATATGCTATTTTTGTGGGTGAAATGCTGAAATTAGAGCTATTGACGTCAGAGGTTTCACTTTCCAGGCAAGTTTTTTTTTTGTGCGTGGGTTTTTAGAAATTCATTTAAAATTCAATCATTGTTTTAAAATTCAGCGATGGTGAATATTTGTGTTTTTCATGTGTCTTTACAATATCTAGTAGTCAAAGTAGAAATATTTAATAAGTTGAAACTTCCCTATTCTTCCCTGACTCTGTTTAACCTGTTTTTTTTTTTTTTCTCTTTTAGGCTAAATTCTCTACAAAGTATAAACAACAAATTGCATCACGGACAAGCCTGACACTTCATCCAATATTCTGCAGAGTCGTTTTGGAAATCTGGTCAGTGAAATGCTTCTTTATTTCTTATTTCAAGAAAGACATTATGGACAGTAATTTTATTTACGTAGACCTTTTTATAAATGTTGGGAATTAAATTTCTTATTAGAGTACAAACGTGAAAATTTTTGAAATTGTTTACCTTTATTGAGTGATAAGTAAGTGACCTTGACTTTTCTCGATTTTGAGTGTTATCGCAAAGGGTATTTAGCTCTAAATTGAGACCTTTTATCATTTTGTATTCCTAATTAAGTTCTCTCCAATTACACCTTTCATACCTGTTAACTTGTACGTTTTGGACGTACAATGTATGTTTTTTGCCCTATTGTACGATCGTACGGGAAAGGCGTAAAATCATACATTTTTTTTACAGATTTTTTATCAATTCCAATGTTTTTTTACTGTTCAACTAAATTTCAACTACTAGGCTTCTTTAAAATTCATCGTTACATGCGTTAATATGCGAGGGAGAGCCCAAACTTCATCATATTTCAGTGCTGAACGCTTACTTCGCGGAAAATCCGCGGAATATGTCTCCATGACTTATCATAATTATTTTTAATCGATTTCGAAGTATTTATTCAGTCTTAGGTTTTATTATCAAGGTGCTAAAAACTACTGATCTTATTAAATTATTTGTCCATTTCTCTGCAAGACGATACTAGTTTCTTAAATCCAAATAGAAATTACTGACCTGTCGACCTCTTACAACATTGTAAACCAAATATAAAAACTTAATTCAACTACAAGTCATTCAAATTATATAGAATTTTGGAAATTTGTACCTGCAACTTTTTTTCAAATTTACACGATTTAAATGTCTGCTGTTGTAGGTTTTGGTTCGAAATATGGTTGTAAATAAATGTTTTCTGATATGAATGTATAAAAATCAAAATACCTGTTGAATATTAATTGATATCACTTAAGACACATATTTGTTTGCATTTTTAAAAATTAATCCTACAATTAATGAGTTGGTTTAAAAAAAAGCTATTTATTTATGAGACACATTTATATGTACTGCTTAATTTTGAAATTAAATGTTTCGTGTTTTTTGTTTAACGTATTTTAAGCTCAAGCCCAGTGACTGATTGTATAAAAATGTCCAGTAACAACAACTTTTATGTTAGGACCTGTTTTATTTATGTAATCACATAATTATCATTTTAATACGCACAACTCAGACGTACATGAAAAAAATGTAATTTAAGAGAAAATCCCACCGTCAGCAAACAAAAAATCTTTTTAACTTTTACAAATTAATTGATTTGTTGGAAAAATTCAAAGTAGAACGCATAGCTTTTTTCCAAAGAAAGTGGCACTACTCTGTAAAAGAACTTAGTGTTACACATTCTTAGTAGCTGGCCCTAATTTTAATTGTATTCGACTATTTGTCATGAATATTTTAACAATTTTAATCCATTTTCGAACAAGTTGCCAGGGGATTCACCCCACCCTAATGGGTTCCCTTTTCTTTAAGATCTGATTTATGTAGTGCTTTTATCTTTATCCTTATTTTTGTGTTGTTTTTGTCTCATTAATTATTTCTGGATTTAGTCAAAATTGTCTGCCTATTTTTACTTTTGATTTATTATTCAGAATTTTAAACTTCATATATGTCTTTTAGAACTGGTTTTAAAATTTTAGTTTTAGCACATCTGTTTTTTTAGCGCAGTATAGCCTATACTGACGTGCTAAGTGCAAAAGTGTTTTCTGCAGTTGAGCTGTTTAAAGTTTTGCGTCTCCGTGTAGCTGATTTGCATGACACTTTTCCAGAAATTTTTAAAAAATAATTTTTGGTCTCAAATGACCATAAAACATTGTATGTCGGTAAAATATGTCACAAAGACCAACCTCCCAAAAAGGTTGGCCACCCCTGATTTTTACGAGGCGTGTTTTTAAAGTAAGTACCATTTTGATATAAATTGAAAACAAGCAAAGATATCTTTATATTTTTTTTTTACTTGAAATCCCATACCGTAAACTACTTTTCTACATAATTGCCACCAATAGAAAGGCTCTTATCACATCGGACAATCAGCTTTTGCAGTCTCTCTTCATAGAAATATGCCGCTACTGCATTACGATCATCCTGACATCACCGTCATTGCCGTGGCACTAGCTATCCGCTGAGATGCTGCGTCAGATGCAAAAACAGGTAGTAGTCATTGGGTGTTCGATCTGGGCTGCTTTTGCACAAAGCCTTCATTAATGAAGAAAGGTCGACCACTCCCTTCCTCATCGTGCACATCAGAGCGGCCATCTTTGAACGCTCGGACCCAAACCCTAACCACTCCATCGCTCATAATGGTTTCACCATGTACTAAAGAAATCTCACGATGAATATCAATAGCTTTTGACCCTTTTTGCAGTTAAAAGTCAAATTACAGCACGTACCTTACAGTCGGCGGCACTCTCAATCGATGGACGTTTTTTGAAACTGATTGTACGATATGATAAGTGCCTTACATGTAATGACAATTATGTATAAAAGTAGTTTAAGGTGTCGGCTTTTATGTAAAAAAAATTATAAAGATATCTTTGCTTGTTTTAAATTTATACCGAAACGGTACTTACTTTAAAAACACGCCTCGTATATCGACAAACTCTGATGATGCGTTTTTTTTTTTTTTCAAAAAAGCAAGATTTGAATTAAGCATGTGTCTCTTTCCCTTGCAGTCTCTAGGAGAAGTGCTTGAGCCCGGATCTGTCGAAGAGGTGAGGTCGTCCAATGCCATGCCCCCCCAGCGTCGGAAGCGTGCCGAATTCGTTGAAGACCCAAAAGCCAACAGCAAGCGCCTACGGATGCATAGCAGGTACCATTCACGCTTGATTTTAACCGCAGAAAGAAACATATCTTTCCTAATAGACCACGAGCATTCTCTTTTTGGATATATTTTTTTATGTCAATACTATTAACTACACCTTTTTCTTTTTACTTCCTTTTACGTAGTAAAGGAAGTATTGTGATCACGAAAAAAATTTCACTCAAATTTCGGTCTAAATTTTGACTTCGCTCACCCCTGAATGAATGTCGCGTAGTTTTTTTCGACCTGTCAGCGCGTGCACCGTGCATATGTACCTAACAACATACAAACAGCCGAAAAACCATTTTCGACCACCCCCGAGTAAATTACAATGAGTTTTCTCGTGACGTCTGTATGTACGTATGTGCGGATGTATGTGCGGGTGTATGTGCGTATGTGGCTCGCATAACTCAAAAACTATATGCCGTAGAAACTTCTAGCTTGGTATGTAGGCTCTGAGGGGGGTCTAGTTGTGCACCTCCCCTTGTGATTGCATTCGAATGTTCCCAAAGGGGTCTTTTACCCCTTTTTTGGGGTAAATCAATGTTAATTTCAATACAGACTCAAGTGATATGAATTGGCGCCACCACTTGGCGACATGTCGCCAAGCTTTTGGTCGCCAAGTGTTTGACGCCAACTTGGCGACATATCACCAAGCTGGCGACAAATTTGGCGAAAAAATTATTTTTGAATTTGGGTTCAACTTGGCGCTATTGGCGATATTTTGCGAAAAATTCACTAAATGATATTAAAATCGGCAATATTTAGAAAAATAACCATTGTAAAATATTTTTTGCATTGTTTCGTGGTAGATTAGGGGAGTAAATATTTGAATTGTTACCTTGCTCACTCCAAGCACTTTTTTTTAACACTTAAGGCAACTACTAAGAAATTTACACGTAAAAGGAAGTAGTGTGGAGTCCATACCAGATTTTTTTCTGTTATTTATTTATATACGTTTCTTTTTTAATTGTAATTTTTTATTTATTTACTTATTTATTTATTTTTTCAATTTATTTATTATTATTTATATATTTTATTTATTTATTCCTTTATTTTTATGTTTTTTATTAATTTTTATTTATTTAGTTTTTATTTATTTATTTATTTTTTAATTTTTTTTTCATTACCTTCATGTAAATGAAGGGCCAGTGGGAAAAAAGATGAAAGTGACCAAAAAGCGATTTCGAGAAAAACGAAGAACAAAGTTTGATTTCTCGTAACTCCTTGTATAGTTAACAGAGTTTTCATGCACATTTCGGTCGATTCTCATCTCTTTTCCCCCTTGTTGTTCTACCAGATGATATTACTGCTTCATAGCCCCTAGGTAGCGCTAATATCTCAAAATTGACAAAAAAGTGACTTTCTTCTTTTTCCCTCCTGGCCCTTCAAATATTTTACTTATGTTTTTATTTTCTTAAAAATTAACAATTTTTTTTTCCTTCTGTATATACCAAAATTGAATGTCTACTCATGTGGGTTGGTTTATAAATTTTCACATATGTAATCGGATAATTCGTTAAATTTAACATTGTTGAATATGTACAAAGGAATGGCGTATTTAGAGAAAAAAAAGTAAAACTGCAGAGAGGTAAAACCATGAACAGATAAGAGGGGGGGACGATCGCCCTTTCCTTGGCATGCTCTACGGCAATTATTCTACATCGAAGTTCCAAAAGTGGTTTTTTAGACAATCTTCGACCAATTTAACTTTGCTTTCGACTAGAAATATTTTGGAATTAAAGTCCTAAAAATGTGATTTTGCCAGATTTGAAGTAAGAAGAAGAGTTTGGAACTCTGTATTCAAATATTTTCTAAATTGGTGTTCTAAAAACTGAATTTTATCATTGGAGATGTCATGGAGGACCTTCTGAACCACATTTTTCAAAATAATCTTGAAAACATGATTTTAAATCATCATGTTAGATGACATGAGGTCATCTAACAAGATGATTTTTCAGGGTTGAGCTGAGTTTAAAAGCTCTTAGTAAAAAAGCTAAAATTGGAGAAAATGCTTTGGCAAAATGCTAAAATGGCAAAGGTTAATAAATAGTGAATACGTTTACATATCTTTCCAACATACTCTATGTGTTTCATCTCCTGTTGAAAGCTAAATTTAAAATTCAGTCATGACATCTTTAAAAAAATCAATTTACAGTAGATAATATATATATATATATATATATATATATTTAATCTGAAGAGAATGTTTTATATTCTCATTTCTATTGAAAAGAACATAAGTTTTAAAAAATGATAATAATGCATTTGTTGGGGGGACATAAAGCCCTTTAAGACAGTATGTTGTTGACTTTAGCATTTTGTATGTGTTGGTTATGATTTATTATAAGATTAAGATATCGTCATGCTTGCAACCTCTATTGGATCGTGCATTCTTTTTCGTTCTTATTATATTGGAGCAAAAAAGTGAAAATGCCTTGTTTCATTTTCGCATTTAAAGAAAATTTCGACCATAGCTTAAACCGTGAATAAGGTTTATCTACTTTTTTTCGTAACTGCAGATCCAGTAATGCAATTTTAAACAATCTTGGGTGATGTTATTCTCATTTCTTCAAAATTGAAGTTTTGAATTGTAATTCCGCCCCTTCCTTCAAGAATTCTTAGATCCGCCAATGGGTAAAATCTACACAGAAGCCCAGAGACGAACCCATAATGTTGGTCAACGCTTTTCAGGGTTTAAGCTAAATTTAAAAGTTCTTTAGCAAAAAAGCTAAAATTGTGGAAAAGGCTTTAACAAAATGTGGAAGGCTAATAAATAAGTTAACATATCTTTCCAACTACTTCCCTATGATTTATCCCCTGCTGAAAATTAAATTCAAAACTCCGCCATGACATATTTAGAGAAATTAATACACAGTTGGTAATCGTCGTATTTAACCTTTTGGATCCGGGCTGTTTTTTGGAAATTTTTCTTTCGACCCAGGTAGTACGACAGTTGAACCACAGATTCATTTTCCATTGAAAAGAGAAGGTATAAACTGTCGTACCAGATGTATGAAACCTTGAAAAAATCCCTGGCTCCAAAGGGTTCAAGTGAAAATTTCAACCCTGTCCTCTAAAGAAAAAGGATTTATGGTACAACATGTGTACCGCCCGGTTCCTAAAGGTTAAATTTGTAATTAACAATTCAGAATTGTATTTAGTATTAAAAGAACACAAAGGTTTTTAGAACCCCAATAAAGCATTTTATAAGGGGACATATTGCCCATTAAGACAATATATTGTTGAACTGAATAGCAGTCTATACATGTTAGCTGAGATTTCTAATAATATTATGTTCAATATTGTTATGATTACTTTCTCCCTCAGATCATGCACTTTTTTTTTCTTTTGGATTCTTGTTTTGTTTTAGCGAAAATGCCTTGTTCCATTTTCGCTACTCAGATAGTATTTTCGCATTTTGCGAAAAATGCGACCGTAGCGGAAACCTTGACGCTTCTACAGTGTGGAATCTATTGTTGGAGCACTTCCTAGAAAACTGATTCCACATTTTTCTCAAGATTAACTTTTTCAATTTGAGTCGCGAGGCAACGCAAAAATATAGCAATTAGGAAGAATGTTTTGTGTTTCAATTCTGTTGTGTACAGGGGATTGCTGAGCCTCCATGCTGAAGGTCAGTGGTGCATTTACCGTGTCGCAATCGCGAGGGGGACTTAACCCTTTCTGCCCCGACGGGACTCAGAAGTCCTGCTTATATTTATTTAGTATTATGAATCCCAAATGGCTGGAATCATGCTGAAGCTTTTAAGTGCCACTCCTTGTACTTTGCGGAGAGACCGAAAGATGGTACCTGCGATCGGAAACAGTTTTCTTATCGGTCCTAAGGCGTAAGGGGCCTTAAACCCTACTGATTGTCAAATTTTTTTTACTCGATTTATATGTTTGATGTATTTACAGCTAAAAAAAACCGAAAATATGTATATAAATTCATTGCTAAATTAATTTGAGACATAACGGGTTAAAGCGGATTAAAAAGTATACATGGTAAACGCTTTTAACAGCTTTGGGATTGATAAAGGGGAACAGCAAGAGCATTGCGACAGGTTCTAAAAATATAAATCCACTACTGCTGAAAGTGGTATCATAATTTGAGGAAATTTTCTTCGAGATAGAAGCTGGAATAAACATCAACTTTTTAAAAGAAATCTAGGAATTTAATGACTAACAATAAACTCCAGGACTAGAGATGTAAATTTCTGGAAAATTTTGAAACAGCGTTAAAGAACCAGTTTTTTTTCCCCTTTTTTTTTGGAAAAAAAAATGGAAAAATTTATTTGTGCGAAAAAATAAAAAATAAAAAAGTATTATTTTAAAAATCATAGTTGTATTTTAAAAGCTTGAACCTTAACTATTTAAAAATATAAACAATCCCATGGAAGTTTTTTTTTCTTAACAGTGATATTCAAATTTTGCTGTTTTGCATACCAAACATTATCCAAATTAGTCAAATAATCGGTCAGTCATTTATTTTAAGCCAGGATTTGGTTTTGATTTTTTTACTTGTATTTTTGACAGTAATTTGCAGAAGTTCTTTTTTCATTGAATAAATTTTATTTTAAATTGAAAGTTGTTTTTTCCCCCCTCCAGTTTATTACATGTATTTTATACAAATGATATTAAACTTAATCGTTTGACTAGTTGAGCTTTTTGATTTAATGCTGTTCTGCTTATTTGAATTTACAGTTTTAGCGAGGGAACAATTAAGATTTGTTCAGCCACATTAAGATCTCAGCCTCCTACTTGTATCAAAGTTAGTATTTACAACTGGAATATTGAACATGGAAAAATTATTGAAGTAAAAGAGTTTTTAGAGTGTAAAATAATATGTTTCTGTGTACAATATTTTTTGCTAGAAAATTTCCAATTCTTTTGGGTGAATATAACCAAAAAAAAAAAAAAAAAAAAATACAAATAAAACTGGTTTTTAACCCGAAATTTTTTCTTCTGACTGTGCCCTTCTCCACGCCCAGATTAACCGCTGAATAAAGTGGCACGGTAACCGTGAATGAGCAAATTTCGTGAATAATCCGTAAATCAGGTGTAAAAGACACTGGTACTGCAACAGCTTAAAAAAAAATGAAGCACTCCCATTCATTTAAACCAGAAAGTCTAGACTTCTGCGCCCTCCCCCCTGAACATTTACTAACTTTGTGGACCCCCCCCCCCCCTCCACATGTAGAAAAAAAAACTTGATTTGATGCATATAATAAATATTTTTTTCCCAACATGTTTGTGCAGGTTTATTTCTTTTTCAAGCCACCATTAGAACTGGAAAGAAGAGAAAGGCTTAGCAATAATTGCTTCAATTCATTCAAAAAAACGTTTGAATTGATATAAAAAAATATTCTTTAATAAGCTAATCGAGGTTTCCATTTTTAAGAGCAACTTCAAGCAAGATTGCTGAATGAGGAAGTTAGATTACAATAAGCACATGAAATTAGCCAAACATAGCCATCCTGTGTTTGATTGCCACCATGATTGGTTGTTTATGACATAGTCCCTTATTTCTTGCAATTTATTTTTCAAGATTGTTGTCTCACAACGAGAGATGTACCCAGTAGCTGAATACCGAGTACTCGGCCTTTCCCTACTAGCAAAATAAATAAATAAAATCAAAACTACAACCTTTTCATTTGATGAATGTTTTTCAATATCTTTCTGGATTTTTAAATGAACATATTCATGGTTTAATTTTTCAATAAGAACTTATGATTGAAACAATATTAATTTTAAGTTTCCTTTTCCAATTGGTACCAATAATGTCCATGCTATAGCGACAGGCCTCATTTTCCAGGACTTAACTGCATGAAAATTTTATTTTTGTGCTTAATTTCAGATACACTGATTTTGTCGCACTTAGGCAGAGTTTGAGAGCAGTTTTTTCATCACGATTGGACTACATCGATGTAAATCTGCAGTAAGCAGAGTTTAAGGAAACACTAGCTAAAACAGTTGCAGATTTCATTCCTTTTAGGAGAAACGGGGTTAACACTAAAATTTGGCCCATGTGGTTCACCAAGGAAACTAGGGACACTCTAAACCGTAAGCAAGCAGCTTTTCATCGGTTCAAAGAAACTGGTCACTGCGCAGATAGGAGGCTACAGTATTGCGAGGCAAGGCATACTTTTAAATATTCGGTACAGATTCACAAAAGAGAATCGAAACAAAGGCTGGTTGATAATATTGACAAGAATCCGAATGGGTTTTTTGCTTACGCTAATTCTGCGAAAGTTAGAAATAGTCAAATCGGGCTACTGGTTGATGAGCAAGGAAATTTAATTCAGATATCAGATTAGGGATATTGCTAATGTTCTAAATGGCTTTTTTTCCTGTGTTTTTAACGATAACTGTATCTCAGCAGTTGACACAAGTAAGACAGAAGCTACTATACAGCTCGAGGAATTTGTATTTTCTAGGGAAGACGTTTTACTTCATTTGAAAAAAAAAATTAAAACAACTAAAGCTCAGGGACCGGATAATATTTATCTAAAAATTCTAGTTGAACATGCAGGGGAATTAGTAGATACTATACTATTGTAAAAATTTTCAATGCTTCGTATAACTCCGGGATAGTGCCAGAGGACTGGAAGCGGGCTAACATTATGCCATTCTTCAAGAAATCGTCTAGAGGTAATGCAGGAAATTATAGACCGGTGAGTCTTACTTCAGTGGTTTGTAAAACTTTTAATTAAGATTATGATTAAAAATTAAGATTATGAATTTTTTAGAAAATAATGGTCTGTTGACTAGTTTGCAGTATGTTTCCAGGAGAGATAAATCGTGTGCTACTAATTTACTACATTTTTACGACGAGGTCACCATGACTTTAGATAACATAAAGTGTGTTGATGTTTACATTGATTTTCAAAAAACTTTCGATAAGGTACCGCATGTTGCACAACTCAGTAAATTAGCTGATATAGGAATTGGAGTTAAAATTTTAGTTTGGGTTAGGAATTGGATGACAGGAAGGTAACAAAGAAAAGTTGTAAGGGGTAACCATTCGAAATGGAGTGAGGTTTTAAGCAAGGTTCCTCAAGGATCAGTTTTAGGTCCCCTTTTGTTTACTACTTTTATGAATGATACTAGCTGCCGGGGCAGCTAGATTAGCTTCCTGCGGCATGTTGATGCATAATGTCCCCCCCCCCTAACTTATACTTCATTCTGATTGTTATATTATTTGAAAAACTTAATGTTCAAAAGATTTCAAGACATACTACCGACGTGGCCCGTTAATGCCCCAAGCAGCTAGCTGTGTCGCCCGGCGTTGCACGGGCGCTTCGCGCCTTTGAAGTAGTAAAGAAAGTTTCAACAAAATACTCGCCACCAAGGCGGCTCGCTAAAAAGCGCTTCACTTTTTTCCTGCATCAAAAAATCATTTGAATTATTGAGATACTTCTCGCCTTCAAAATTGGGAGGAAAGTTTAAGCAAGTTCAGCTCGCTCAAGTGAAAGAAGCAGACATAGATAGATACTCAGTTTTTAATGTAAGTAGGTGGCTTTTCAACTAATTTATATTTCAAAAAATTACAAGTAGCTAGCGATAAAAGTACTAAGTACGTGGCTTGCTAATGAGTTTCATGTTTGATTTAGTTAAGCCTTCATTCAAAATTCTCATTATCATTATTATTACTGTTTCATAGCAACCACGTTTTGTAACAATGGATTTCATATTTAATCATTTAGGATAAATCGCTTTAAATTTGACTACTTATTAATTGATATCTTCGTTAATTGAAATTGTATACTTATATAAATTAGAACTAATGAAGCCTGAAAAATTACCAATCTATAGGTACCTGGTTCGACTTTCAGTTCATTGGCGTTCAGGAGAAAGAAAAAGATAGAAAGATACTCAGTTTTTACTAAGTAGATTCATGAAAATGTTACTGGAAACATAAATTGTTTTGCTGATGAAAGTCATGGGTTGTTGAAAATAATGAACAAGTAAATCAGCTGTAACAGGATTTGGATCATATTACTTAGTGGGCAGGCAAGTGGGGCGTGGCAGTAAATGTTGAGAAATGTCAAGTGCAGCAATAAGGTCATGGAAATAAGCGTACAAACTATTATTTATTGGGTTCAGTCATTAGTAAGGCAGAGAATTTTATGGAACTGGCTGAGCCGATTAATGATCAGGATGATTATTTTTAATATTGCCGATTTCGCCATTACTGTTTTTTCCTTTCTTTTACAATTCCGATTTCAGAAATGGTTATTTCTTTATTTCTGAGACATTTTTTTTTTTTTTCAATTTTCCCAAAATAATTTTGAAATTTTATCAGATTTCTTTGGACCAATTTTTATGTTATTGTTAATAAAATTACAATAACACACGACATGAAATTAAAAAAAAAAAAAAAAAAAAAAAAAAAAAAAAAAAAAAAAAAAACAGGATTATGTGGTGATCATCTTAATTCAAGAGTGTTCTTAATTTAAACTTATTTTTCAATTATAAGTAGACTTTTTATCAGGCCTGTCATTTAGGGGGGTCAGGGGGTTCATTTGCCCCTCAACCCCATGACTTTGAGAAATCAGTATTTTTACATATAAGTGGGCGAGATTTTTTATGTTTTCTGTTGAAATTGCGTTGTGTTTGGACTCTTTGCCCCCCCCCCCCCCTTCCCCTGAAAAAACTTGAAACGACGGCCCTGCACTTTATTCAAACTTTTATTCTTTGAAAAACTAAGGTAATCTAAAAGCACATTACAAAGGAGAAAAATATCGACACCTGAAAAATATACTATTTTCTGTCGTCCCCGCTTAATCGGGTAACAGATAAACGAATACCCCGCTTATACGACTAAAATATCTTGGAACCAATGCCATAGACGTAATGTTAAGGATCCCCGCTTAATCGAATACCCCGTTTAATTGAATAATATTTCCTGGAACCGACAGTATTTGTTTAAGCGGGGCCAACTATATGTGTATATTTATTCAAAATAGGAAAATTAAATTATTAAATCATTCATGTCAACTGTGAGGATTATTTATTTGTATTCCATTCTTGAATTACTCGTTTCGTTTTTATTCACTACAGTTTACACGCTACTACATGTTATAGTATTTGTATTTGCAAAAACTTTTTTATTTCTTGTTTATAAGTTTTTCTACTGCAGTTTCTTGTTCAAGCATTCTTCAAGTACTTTTATTTAAAACATTTCTTCCTCCGATTGATTGGTAAAATATAACTGATTATTAATTAAATGATTCGTGTTTTCGCATTTCAATTTAAATGCTCAGGAATTTAACAGAGTTATCTTTCAATATTACCATTCAGTTTTGCACATTGTATAACCTACTATTTGTTTTGTTTTTCTCTGTCCACTTTCATACTGCATGTTATAGTAAGAATTGCAGAAAATTACATCTATTAACTGTTAATAAAACTATTTATCCTATTTTTTTGGTGAATTAAAACTTAAAAAACTAATATTGAAAATACTTTTTTTGCCGATTATAATAATAATCAGCAAAGTGGCGATTATGACCGATTACTTGGTGCACCCCTAATCTTTACTACAGTTATTATCGCCAACTTTATTGGTAATGGAATTAACATTTTCATCATTATTAGCATCATCACCATCCCCATTGTGGTTATTATCATCATCAAGATCATAATAATCATAACCAACTTTTTTAATATTAATATCATAATTACCATTATCATCACAATTAACAAAATCATTATTTTTTCATCATCAATATTGTAATTCAATTTATCATTATCATTATCACTTTCATTGTTATCATCATCAGCATCATTGGCATCATCATTATCAACATCATCTTGGTCGAAATAGCCGAGTTGGCGGTGTGTTGCATGTTCCTGCCTTAGCCCTTGCTCAAGGACGGTTACTCACTGCTTTATCATCTTTGTTATCTTAATTACATTACTTTCATTTTTTGAAGTAGTTTCTTCATTGTCTTAATATAATGATAAATATTATCATCGCTATTACTTTAATCAAGATTATTCTTATTATTATCACCATTCGTAATATAATTATCATCAACATTATTGCCTTTCTCATCATCATTATGATCAACATTATTTTCATCATCATTATCATCAACATTTCTATTATTATCATAATCTGACATTATCATCATAATTACCAGCATTACAATTATTATCATCATTGTTGTTCAATTTATCATCTTTCCATTAATAATATCACTTTCATTGTTGTCATCATCATTGACATCCTCATTATCAACATCATCTTTATTATTATTATTACATTAATTTCATTATTAAAAATAGCAGCATTTTCATTATCTTAATGAATAATATGATGATAATTATCATTAATATTAATTTCATTGTGATTATTTTAATCAAGATTATTCTTATTATCACCATTCATATAATAATAATAATTAACATTATTTTCATTTTCACCATCATTGTCATCAACAATCATCAACGTTATCATCTTTCTCCTCGTCATTATCATCAACATTATTATCATTATCGACCTCATTAACAGTATCATTATTATCATTAGGGATACACCGATTAATCGGCCATAATTGCTCTTTTTACCGATTAATTGGTGGGAAAAAATATTTTTTAAACATTATTTTTTAAAGAAAATCTTCACCAACAAATTATGATGTATAATTTTACTAACAGTAAATAAATGCAATTTTCTGCAATCCTTGCTATAGTGTGAAAGTACAGAGTAAAATCAAGAAGAGAAGTTCATACAGAGCGTAAAACTGAATTGAATATCAAAAGATAACCCTCACCACTGATATTCATGCGACACTATTAGGAATATAATCAAATTCTTGAAACTGTTAAATTGGAATGATAAACCATGAGTATTTTATTTTATTCATAATCAGTCAAATTTTGCGGATGAACCAACGTGAAAATTATTTTTTTAACACTTTTAGTATGCCTTGAACACGAAACTACGATGAATTAGTTTATTGACAAGAAATAAATATTGATTTGCAAATAAAAGTAACATGTGGGACGAAAGTGTAGTGAGTAAAATCAAAACATGATTCAAAGAGCGAAGTGTGAAAAAATTATTGTCACAGTTGATATAATTTTTTTGGAAAGTGAATTTTCCAATTTTGAATAAATGTACACTTATACCCAATTTTACTATGTTTTTCATGTGTCGATACATTTCTCCTTAGCTGCTTTTAGATAATCGCTAATTTTCACAAGGAATAAAAATCCTGAATTAAATGGCTTCAAAAAAAGGAAAAGTAAATTTAAATTGAAAGCCCCCCTAAGTTATACGCCCCACAGCCTCCCCCTATTTTTTTTAACTATCATGTCTAGTTAGCATAACTAACAATGTGTTAATTATGTTACGTGTTAATGTAATTTTATAAACAATAACATGAAAATTGGTTCAAAGAAATTGGATAAACTTTTGAAATTATTTTGTGGAAAATAAGAAAAAAAATATCTTTTCTGAAAAATAGTAACTAATAAGTTACTACTTCTAAAATCGTAATTGTAAAAGAAAGAAGGAAAACAGTGATGGTGAAATTGGTAGTATTAAAATACCATCTTGATCATCAAGCGGCCGAATGAGACAATATTTAGAAAAGTGCCAATTTGAAGTTGGAGTTTTCTGAAAAAAAAAATTTTTTTGCAGAAAAAAATTAATATTGGATTCTAAGTCTAAATTGGGTCTAAATGCAAGAAAATAAAAGGGGGAGGTCGAGGATGTTATTTACCCCCTCCTTAGATTACTCCCTTTTAAGCCGTTACAGATCTGATGAGTGTTACAGATCTGATGTTAATATGAGCTACATATTTGAGTTTATCCTTTCTGTCTTCGTTAACATCTCTAAAAATGATATCATTTCCTTGTATTTTTAACATAGAGTTAAGATAATTATATTAAAATATATATATTAGCTAAAAAATCAAATTTCATTATAAAAAAGCATTTCTTGGAAATAAAATGAGCGATAAGGTTTTTATACAAAATAAATTATAAGATTACCAAATCCAAGCTCATAAAACATTTGTTTTGTTTTGAAACAACACACAACTTCAACTTTTTCAATACACAACTCTGCTGCTTGCTCTTCTTTAATTAGTGGCAGGAAATTTAATTTCTTGATCAGAAATTCAAATTTAGCATGCTAGTTATTATCTAGTTATTTAGCGAAGTCATGAAAAATTGAAGCACCAAAAAAATAAATAAATAAATAAATAAAATAATAATTAATTAACTTAATTTCTGCAGTGTCAATTTTTCTTATTTTACTAACTTCTATTGTCAGGTCATACAAACCACAAATGAAGCAATTGTACTAAAACTAATTGCTTTTCATTTTTTAAGAGCAAAAATATTCAATATATATGGCTAAAACCTACGATTTTTGCTTTTTAATAATTCTGAAACGTGTGAGTTAGTTCGGTAACATATTCGCTGTTTTTCAATGTTACCGCTCTGACTGTTACCGATCTGACAAACTGACAAAGTTTTTTTTTTTTTATTTCCGAGTCGATCGCGCTAAACCAAAATCAAACACTTGGTTTTTTCACTTGTAATAAAGGGCTATACTTATATATAAAATAATTCTTAAAATAATAAAAACTGCGCATTTTAGCGCCTGTTACCGATCTGATGACTTAAATGACACACATTTTATAAATCACTTAAAAAAATCTTACCTGCAATTTTAGATGCAGAAATGCAAATTTTTAATTATGATGCGATAAAACATCCCACCAGGTACTCAGTATCACGTGGTAAAGGTGCAGGAAATGATTTTGGGAGCCTAAACATAGATCGGAAGTTATTGTTACCGCTCTGAAGGCGGAACTAGGGACACGCTTATTTCGCATTGGCTAGAAAATCAGGAATCGATTAAAACAAAAATGAAGTAAAATATTAACAAAGGGGTTAAAATAGAATCGTTTTTTGTGCGAGTGCGTTTTTTTGGGATGTTAGAAAGTGCGCATGACCTGCTTGCATGCTAAGCTTTGCTACTTGGGACACGTTACCGATCTGATTTTTGATGTATAAAAACAATATTTTCTGAAGAAAAAAATTTTTTTTTTCTGATGTTCTTAGATGAAATGAAAGCAAAACTTATCTTCTTTCTGGGGAAAATTATTTTTTAAACTAGTTATTGAAATACTAGTGAAAATGCACTTGGGACTCAAATTGGCACTTTTCTAAATATTAGCTCGAATATCAACAGCTGATTAATCGGCAATGTTCCAATTTGCTTATCAGTGCATCCCTAATACATACACACACATATTCTCTGTTTTATTTATACGGATTGGCACTAAATGTACTCAAGCAAATTTTTGCATTAAATTTTTTTCTTCAATTCTTCTGCCTTAAGTATTTAGTTTTTTATTTTGATCTGAAATAAACTATAAAAAAATGGGGAAGGGGTACTTTTTTAAAAATATATGCCTGAAATTAGTAAATCTCCTAGTTAGATTGAAAAAATAACTGGTCACCTTAGTTATGATTCAAGTTACCCTGTTTGGACCTATGTACAGCTTATTCTAACACACTTAAATCCATGAAACTTTTTATACACATTTATGTGAGGTGTGAATATTTGCAATAAGAATATTCTAGCTCTAAATTTTACCTCCAGATGCCAAAAAAAAAAAAAATCTGTTGACGAATATGAATCTTAACTTTATCAAAGAATTTTTTCAATGGACTCTTCATTTTCTTTAACCAGGGTCGTATTTAAGGAGCAGGTTTTTAAAGTTCAAACCCCCTCCGAAATTTTTCAAAACTGTTTCAAAAAATTCTTTGCATACTTTTTTTGTTGAAAAAAATATTACAGCTGTTTCATTTTTAATTTTCTTATATATTTTTCACAAAGTTCGAATTCCCCCTAAAGTTCCTAAATTTCATAAAAAAAATTTGCATCTTCTAAAATTCCCATAAATGTACTAAAATTTTTGTATGTTCCTAAAAAAATTGAAAAGTGTACTGGAATTCTTTAGGAGAACTTAACAGACCCTTCTTTCTAAAAGTTTTTTTTTTTGTAAAAACGAACGTTTTCCCAGATATTTAATTTGATAAATAGACATTTTACTAAATATTTTGCTAAAAAATGTGCTTTTCACACTACTTTTCATCTTGAGACAAACTTAAAATTCCTCCTCTTTAGAAAGCACTATTTAATTTTAAAAACAACTGTTTTACCACTTTACCTATATACAACTTTACCTGCCTGTGAAATTTCAAAGACTTTTAGTTATTTCTTATCCGCCTATCGTGATTATTTGCGAATTTCGTAATCCGTTTGCATCGGCTTCTGTAAAACTCACTCATTTTAGTTTACTATGCAAATTCACCGCTTAGACAGGAATAATTTTATTTTACCATTAGTTTAATCCCGGGTGTCAATGATTTAAATCAATTGATTAAAAAAATCGTTGATTTAAATCACTTTTTATTGTAATCCTTATAAAATTCTCTTGGACCAATCCCAATTTCATTATTTTTTCCATTTTCTTTTAGAGCTTTGATTTCCATCTAATAAATTGAAAAGTAATCCTACTCATCCCCCCTCTACAAATGGTGGAAAGTTGCAGTCCAAATAATATGTATGCACAAATAGTGCTATTTGTTTTGTCTAATATGAGAAATAAGGAAAATACATGCAGGTGTTGCAAAGAGTGAATTGAGGGGGGGGACATGATAGGATGTGTGTGATATACTTTCAGTAAAAGAAAAATAAAAAACAACCAGACAGAAGATGAATTTTCTATGTCTTGCATTAGTAACTTGGGGGGGGGGGGGGAGGGCAGTCCTTATTAGTGGATGAAATAGAATATGATTCCATCTTTACAAAACAAAAGCAAAATAAAGACGGGGGGGGGGGGGTGAATGAAGTGAGGATTGGGTTAAGCTTCCTGCCCCATTTGATTTTTATCCTAGCTAGTAGACAGGATTATTTTCAGATTGGCTCCTAATACTTTTTTCTGGGTTCCTTACTGGTGAAAAGCATTTTTCATTTTTTTTTAAAGTTTGACCCGTAAGTCCGCCTGTGTGTGTGTGGGGGGGGGGGGGGAGTTGAAATCTTTTTGACAAAAATAAAATTACACTAGTGGTTTCAAATCAAAAGGTTGTTGTGAGTGTGAAGAACTTAATGCATAGGAAACTTCTCTGATAATTAAAAACTCGAAAATATTAAGAACCATTTTAAAGTTCCTTTAAAAAAACAATCTTAAAAAAAAATTTTGAAATCATATTGCATTAAGGGCAGTTGTGGCATTACTTAATAATATATGAAAATCTTTTTGTACATTAAGATTTTCCCAAGTTGTTTCGCGTAACATCGAACATTTCGGGGCACACAGGTAAACTTCACGAGCTCTTTGCTGAGCATTACTGTATTAATAGATAAAAAGAAGAATGACGAAGAAAAAACTTTAAAATTAATTAAATAAGACAAAGGAAAAAATCTAAATTTGTTGAAATAACAAAAATATTAATGAGTTTGAATATGAGGATTATATCTAGGTTTAGTGAAATGGGATTTAATAAAAACTGCTGCAATTGAAAACCTTATGGAAATAACCAGGGCCCGATTAACCCGTGAAGTTAAGGGAAGATCTGTTTCATTTTGAGGCTCCCTGCTTTTTGAGGCAGGGGGGGGGGGTATTTCTATACTCTTGAGACATTGTAACAAATCTCGCTAAGGGTACATATCATTTCTAAGAGCTGCCCAAGCAGGATTCAGATTAAAGTCTGTCGTCCCCTTGCTCCACTAATATGTAGAAATTTTCATACCTAATACACATGGTTGAATTGCAATTATATAATTCAATGTTAAATTAGATTTATTGCTTCACAGAATTAATAAAACATAATAAAAGTACATTGTAAAAAAGTAGGATAAAATCCCACATTTAAAAATAGCTTGTGGTGGGATTAATGTTTTATGAAATGTGTCTTCACTTTTAAAAAATTCCAGAAAATTTTTATCGAACCAGATCTAATTTTTACAATTACCTTTAGATATGCGTTTAAAAGCAGAACAGTAACTAGAATTTTAAATCACGTTTTCAGTCATTTTTGGCCCCCGTGATAATTTTTTAGGGGAAGCTCAAGCTTCCCGTGCCTTTTGGATAATCAGGCCCTGGAAATAACTGTTGCACATAATTAATATCTGTTGAAGCTGGTCAATTGAAAAAACATCTTACTCGATGTTTGAGGGTCGAAGTTTTTCCAACATCAATGTTTTGGGTTCGATGTTTTACGATCGAGCAAAGAAAGCTTGATAAAAATATGCGATAAATAGACGTATTAAGAAGTTTTCATCTTTAATCAGAATTTTCATTTTTCATATCATTGGAAAAAAATTTCTATGATTGTTATCGATGTTTCTGAAACATCTCTAATTTGCTGTCGCCGTTTTTATTATTATTGTTTATGTCATTATTATTGTTTATTGTACGTTATTATTATTGTTTATGTCAATGTTTTGTATTTCAGCAAAAACAAAAATCATTAAGATAAGCTGACAAAAGTTACATCATTAATCAGTCGTTACACTATTAATCTCGTTAGAAGACATTTTTGATCGTTACCCTGTACCATCGATGTTTTGAAACATTGATGTTTTTTGGTCGATGTATCAATACCATCGATGTTTTGTCTTCGGTGTCGCGCTCCTAATTTGAATACGCCGAGTCAAAGCGATGTTTAGACTTGCACGGTATGCTAACTTCATCAAAGTGATAAAAATCACAAACCAGTGCTTCCTTTCCGAAAATTTCGCATTGCACAGTAAGATCCCTGCTCCACATTGACGTAAAGCAGAAACGTAAAATGGAGCAAATAGTGTTCCTATGGAAAGTACTCGGATTTTCGGTTTCTGCCTTAGTTTTCGGTCGTGTTTTACGCTGATGTGGAGCAGGGCCCTAAGGGCCAAGCTCCATATTGACGTAAAGCAGAAACATAAAATGGATTAAATAGTGTTCCTATGGAAAGTACCCGGATTTTCGGTTTCTGCCTTCGGTTTCGGTAGCGTTTTCCGCTGATGTGGAGCAGGGCCGATAGAGTAATTCGCGCTGTTTAGGAATTCGTTTCTCAAGAAAAACTCGCGTTTTATAGGCGTTTCGCGTCAGCCGGGTCGCGTTGTAGCGGGAATTGACTATTTTCAATGCGAATGCCACGTGAGTTGCTGCGTTCGAAATGAGCGCTCTGCTAATCACGTCAATTGCACGCGAAAGATACCTTCCTCGCAGCACGAGGTCGTGTCTATAAATAAAAGCCAGTGGCAATACTACTTTTCCGCGCCGTGCGATGGGGTGCCACAAGTCAGCTGTCGGCGGAACTGCTTTTTCTTGTTATTAGATGTGCATTTTCGCCGATTTCTGCCTTTTGCGACTCTTCGAAAGCCTGGCCTTGAAGTTGTTCCACCTGATGGGCGAGATCAGGTGAGCACCCCTTTCTCTCTCTCTCTTTTCTCTGGAAATGGAAACGAACGACTCTCGCTTTCGCGATGTCGTCATCGCTGGCGACCTATTCCTGGAAAGTGTTTGTTGTGGAATGGGTTGAAGGAAGACGCCTCAATTGCGGTCGCTCAACAATAAGTTCGGTTCGGTGGATGAACAGCTCGATACATTTTCTTAATTTTCAGTATCCCCTCGTTATGTCGCTCATTTGGATATATCGCTTTTCTAATGTCCCCCGAAAATTGTTTTCCCAAAAATGTTGCTTTACATTTTTACAAATGTTAATCTTATTAAAAAGCTGTATTTCTTAGAAAAATAAGTTTTCTTATTTTTTAAAAATTCATCAACAAAATTCGTATGACTTCTGTGCTTCTACATCCGTTGCAGTTTTTAGCTACAACTTATGATTTGTATTCCATTGTAAAACAATAGAAATATTTCAAATTCTGTTTTCGTTCAAGAACAGCCGAGAAGCTAATTTTCTTTTGCTGACAAAGTTATCGTTTTGTAGGTCCACATGTCATTCATTTGTATGTTAATTGCATCTTTGCTTTTTATGACCTCGGTTATATCGCTCTGTTTTGATATAATGAGAGGTTACTGTGTTTTTAATTGTATGTACTCATTGTGGGGCATTCCAGTCATTTGAAGCCTATAATAAGAATGCAGACATATTCTCTGTGTTTAACATCGTTGATAAGCCCCCCCCCCTTTTCTTTTTTTTTTTTTTGAAATAAAAGAAAGATTCTGATTTGAAAGACAAGAAATGTTTGAAAACTGAACAGATGAAAAAATACTATTTATCCACCTGCACCTGTTGTTGCACCTATTTATAAGTGTATTATCATTGTCATATTTTTTAATGCCTCCCCCCCCCCCGCCGCTTTAGCAAATGAATTCTTGTTCAAGAACTACTATTGGGAATATGTTATAACTTTATTCCACTTCATTCAGTTGAAAAGCAGAAAATGAATTTACCAAAGCCAGGGTAAGGGGATGCAATTGATCCCGCCCCCCCCCCAAATGAGGGGCCTAGTCAGTTTCAATTTTATTGTCATTTAATTTTATTTTGCAGCACCTAATTGCATACCGAGTATAAAAAGTTAAAGTGCATTAAAAACCCAGCTTTTTTCTTTTTCCCTTAGTCTTTTTTTCTTTCCCTAGCAATCAATCAAGATGAATTTTGATTGTGGAATATCCTTTTCAAGTTTATACAATTAGTATTGACTTGAGAAAGGACAGTTTGACAATTGCGGGGTCGTCAGCTCTTCTGGCCAATTAATTTTCTAATAGGTCTTCTCAATTCAGGGGTAATCACCAACAACTCAAAAGGGGTAAAATGAGAGATACCTATTGGTAAAGATTGCAGCCACAACAAATTGTTAGAACTAAGCAACATCAACTCTGAAGTTGATTTTACTTGATTTAAATACTAGCAGCATAAAAACGGTATATATTTTTTTGTCTGAATGATTAAAAGAAACTTAAATATTATGTTATTACTTTTTATGATTTTAAGGTATAAAATGTAATAGTTAATCTGTTTTTTTGTACTTGACTTTGTGGGGAATAAACTTACAAAAAAGAATGGGAACCCCTGTTCTAATACTTTGTTACTTATATTCTGTGCACCAATTTGTGCTGTTGTGTGACAACAAAAGATTCTTTTTTCACCATTTAAAAAATATCTAAGGATTATCTTAGAACCGGGCTTTCATTTTGAAGGGTAACTTCGTCGCTCCCCCCTCCGCCCTTTGCTTTTAAAAGTTAATGGTTTTACATGTATGCAGGCATTTTATCCCCTGACAAAATGTTCTCTGAGTCCCACCCTTTTCACCCTGTCCCCCAGAAACATTTTAAATGGTGGGTCCATTAAGAGCTTTGTTTTTCATGTCTCATTATTTTTTTTTTAAATTTTTATTACTTTTTTTTAGTAGTATAATTTAAAGTAAAGTCAACCAAGTGTTTTTTTTAAGTTTTGTACCAAGATGCGTGTGTATTTAGTCAGGGTTGGGGTTTTGGACAGGACAGGTGGGTTCTACTGTCGGAAAGCGTCAAACTCCAAAAGTATGCTAAGAGGATTTAATATAACCAATATGTATTCACTGCAATATTTGTAATGCATGAATACAAATATTAATTATTTCTAATTCATCAATATTTAATATTTTCCCCTGAAAAGTTAATATTCAAATTGAAAAAATTAATGTTAATACAAACTGCCAACTTTCCCGTTTTTACTCCATTCTCCCTATTGTACGTTTCAGTATTGATTTCTCTCGTTTTTTATTCCAATTTTGTATTTTCTAAAAATTTTTTTCAAAATTGAGTTATACTTTCATCTGTAAAATAAAGTTATTCAGAGCCCCAATGCAGGGGTGCCCATTCCCCCCAAGCTCAATGGCGCAAATTCCCCCCCAAAATTTTCCCCAACCCTCTTGTGCTTTTTTTATCCCTCTTTTTTATTTTGTTTGTTTTTTTTAAAGATTATTTATTTATTTTTTTAAATAAAATTTATTTATTTAAATTATTAGTATTATTTTTTATATATTATTTATTTCTTAACAGTTCGAATTATGCGTCGAATAGAATCGCTTTTTTCTCTTTCCAGAAATTCCAAGCACACACACACGCACAAAAAAAAATTAATAAAGAAATAATTTAAAGTAAAATAGTGATGAATGAGTAATTTAAAAAAAAACCGTAAATTATTCAAATAAATAAATTAGTTTTAAAAATCCCCCCCCCCCCCAAAAAAAAAAATTTTTTTGATGGCGCAACTTGCGCCATAATCCCCCCTGTGGGCACCCCTGCTCCAATGGATGGCGTGGCTATCAGCGCTGATCTGTATGCAATGATCCCAAAGCTGCGCCATTTGCTTCGAAATGCGCAGCCGAATACCACCTGCTCCAAAATTTTATTATATTTTTCTTTTATACCTATTTTGATCTGAAGCTGCGTCAAAACGTTCCATTATCAAAATTGCCGTTTTATTACGAATTTATTACTGAAATCTTCGGTTCAAATGACAATATCTTTGTTGCTGTTTTGTTCTTTATGTTTTAATATCGTAAAATAGCAGGAAGGAAGTGTCAGGGTATGTGCAATCTTTTTGCATTCATTACAGAAATTGGAAACTTTAGCTTTCAGATAATTTATCGGAAAGATAATTATCTAACTCAATAATTTGATGATTATCACTTTGATAATTATCTAACTCAAAATGATGAAACGATCATTTTGAGTTAGTTGTCATTCTTTCAGTGTTCGTACGCTCCTTACAAACTCCTGCTTTTTAACAAGAAAAAATAAATGCCCTTAAAACTCCTGAATTTTGCTATAATCTCCTTACAAACTCCTTATTCTTAATTCTTTGAATACAAGCCCTTGAATATTTTCTTCTATCACTAATCTCAAGATTGTGTTCGAGTATTATACTAGAATTCTGATATTTTTTAACGTGTTAATACCGGAAATCGAGTATTTTTCGCTACGCTTTTATCTTCCTACATCCAAAATATTTTTCCTAACTCCAATTTTCGACGATTAAGTCGATTATTAATAATACTATCGGCCCTGCTTAAACGAATACTGTCGGTTCCAAGAAATATTATTCGATTCAGCGGGGATCTTTAACATTGCGTCAATGGCATTGGTTCTGAGAAGATTTATTCGTATAAGCGAGGTATTCGTTTATCCAATACCCGATTAAGCGGGGACGACAGTATTGATTAAGTAGACCTGTTTAAAGGACATTCTAAAATTGTTTTGCTGTAGTACATTGTTTTATTTGCCGTTTTTCTCTTATGACGCCTTCATTTGAAATGATGCAATCTGTTTGCATCCGGTTTGGGAATAGAATTTTTCTGATTTGTGGCGCATACTTTGCTTTATTAAGGGGAAAATAAGTAAAATTTCTTTTTTTTTAATTTTTCAAGCGAAATTCTGTGTTCTTTATGAGAGACAAAAAATTGAAATTGAAGTCAAATTTTAATTTGAATTTGCTTTAATTACTTCATTGCTATCACCGTTATGTTTACTGAAGAGCTTTAAAATATTTATTCAAAACATTTTTACTTGAATAAATGCTTTTATATGTCTCTTTTTCTCCCTTTTAATTCGTTTATTATGGAAATTGCGATCTTTTTGCATCCGCCATTGGAATAAGATTTTTCGCATTTATGACGTTTACTATACTCTGTCAAGAGGCAAACGACTAAAATTAATTTTTATTTTTCCTTTAACTCGTTAATTTGAAAAGTTTTAAACAAAATACTGTGCTCTTTAATAGTGTCAATCGTCAATGCTTAAGAAAGCTGTTTTAACCTCTACTATTTTCAGTTAGCTTATTACAATTTTTATTTTAAAAATTACTTTTTTTATGCTGATTTTAGTTACCAAATTATTAAGGAGTGTCTTGTTTTTGAGAAAACATTTAATTTTCTTTTTTTTTTTAACATTCTTTTTAATTTTTAAAAACTTTTCTTTTAAATTCATTCTTAAAATCAAATGTTTTTCTATGGTTACCCCCCCCCTCCCTAAATACTTATATTTGATTTTGAGTCTGCTATATTCAAGTAGTAATAACTGCACTAGCTGCGTGGCCCGGCGTTGCACGGGCTGTAATGTAGTGAAGGCAGTTTGAGAAAACTACTCGCCACCAATGCGGCTCACCTTTAAAGTAATGAGGAAAGTTTAAACAGTTTACTCGCCGTCAAGGCGGCTCGCCTTTACAGTAGCGAGGAAAGTTTCAATAAACTACTCGCCGCCAAGGCGGCTCGCCTTTAAAGTACCAAGGAAAAGTTTAATAAACTACTCCCCGATAAAGCGGCTCGCTAAAAAAGTTTCCTGCATCAAAGAATCAATCGAATTATTTGCACATGCTTCCTCAAAAATAAAGACGATGTCAAGTAGCGCATACTTAGCACTCTCCCTAAATAACAAATAAAATTCCTTTCCAAAAACAATTATTTCCAAACCGCTTTCTTCCTGTAAAATTAATTGCAAAATTCTAAACGGAAAAGTTCTTTTATTATTTGGATCGCAGCCAAAAAAAGTCCCTTCTAAAAACAGCAATTGCAATTTTATTTAAAAACACATTTTCAAAATGGTACCAGAGAAAAAATATGTCATTAATAATTAGAATAAAAACAATTGTTAGAACTTTGTTATAACACGTATTCAAAATGACAATGGAAAAAAAATAACACTCTTTCATTTTAAAAACTTCAACTTAATTAACGTTTTAATTTAAAAATCGCAACGAAAAGAAATAAATATCTTGGAATTTTAAATAGTTCAATAATTTAATTAACGTTTTAATTCAAAATGGCAACGGTAGGAAATAAATGTCTTGGAATTTTAAGCAGTTCAATAATTTAATTAACGTTTTTATTCAAAATGGCAACGGTAAGAAATAAATGTCTTGGAAGTTTAATCATTTATTAGGCTTAATCGCTTTAAACTTGACTTTTTATTAATTGATATCTTCGCTAATTAAAATTGTATAATTATATAAATTGAAACTAATGAAGCCTGAAAAATTACCTATCTATCAGTACCTGGTTCGACTTTCAGTTCATTGGCGTTCAGGAGAAAGAAGCGTGACATAGATAGATAGTTAGAAAGAAAGATAGAAAGAAAGAAAGAGAGAAAGAAAGATACTCGGTTTTTAATATAAGTAGATATTTCATTTTCAATTTAGTATGTTACTCAATATATTCTGTAACGGCAAAAATAAATATTACAAGTGTTTTAAAAAATGTTTTGAGATATGTTGCTGCAAAATAAGTATTTCGACTTTGAAAGTCCTTAAAAATTGAAATGAACTCCTGCAAAACTCCTTATTTTTAATTTTCAAATTTGAGTATGAACCCTGTAACAGTGGGATAATTCTGCAGTTTAGCTGACTAAAAAAAATAATAAAAAATGAGACATTCAGAAATCTTTACTAATAATATAAAGCAGTTGAGTGTTTGTTTGTTTGTTTGAACGCGCTAATCTCAGGAACTACTGGTTCGATATGAAAAATTCTTTTTGTTGAATAGTCCATTTATCCAGAAAGACTTTAGGCTATAGTTTGAAAATATTCGATAAGCGATTCGTTTTTTATTCGAATTCAAGGCAATTTTCACATAAATCGCCGAATACTGGGGTTAAAAATTACTTGCACATATTAATGTTACATATCGTTGGAAGCAGAAAAATTTTGTCCGTCCTATGCAGTTTGTTCCGATTCGCTAACTTAAACACAGCACGAGTTATTCAATTTTTAAACTTGCCTTTTGCAAGGCTTCACCCGATTTCTTGCAATACTTGGTTCATTAAAACCATCAATAAAAAATAAACTAATTATTCCACAGTTTTGATTTTTATGCCATTGGATAGAGCGATATTTTTAACCCCAGAATTGATTCGACTTACAGTCGAAGAACCAAGCTTTTATCTCCACTAGAAAAAAAGTTACAAGCGTTTGAACTTTGAGTTCGAAAACCTCTTTCCTGATCAAACTATTAAGGTTTTATTGCGTTGCTATGGCGACATCTTTTAAATTCATTGTTGGTGTCCTTTTCTTCATTTCGTTTCTTAAAAGCATTTCATTTCACACCGTTTCAACAAGGCAAATAATGCGATCGTCCGTGTTTCACTTGAATTCCTGCCTACTTAATGACTTTTTTTTTCTGGTACCATTTTGAAAATGTGTTTCAAATTAAATTGTAATTCATGTTTTTAGTAGGGATTTTTTTTTTTGGCTGCGATCTAAATATTAAAACAACTTTTTTGTTTGGAATTTTGCAATTAATGTTACAGGAAGAGAGCGGTTTGCAAATATTTGTTTTTGGTAGGGAATTGTATTTGTTTATTAGGGAGAGTGTTAAATATGTGCTACTTGACATTGTTTTTATTCCTAAGGAAGCATGTGCAAATAATGCGATTGACTTTTTGATGCAGGAAAGTTTTTTAGCGAGCCGCTTTAGCGGAGAGTAGTTTTTTGAAACCGGTTTCGTTAAAACTTTCCTCCCTTCTTTGAATGCGAGCCGCCTTGGCGGCGAGTAATTTGTTTTAACTTTCCTTACTACTTTAAAGGCGAGCCGCCTTGGCGGCTAGTAGTTTGCTGAAACTTTCCTCGCTACTTTAAGGGCGAGCTGCCTTGGCGGTTATATATCACTATATACCACCTTGACGGCGAGTAGTTTATTTAAATTTTCATCACTACTTTAAAGCCAGTGCAACGCCGGGCCCCACAGCTAGTATTTATATAATTAGAAGAAAGATGATGAAAACAAAAATTTTGCTTTTAAGCTACTGCATATTTGACCTCTAAATAAATTTTCTTTTTGACCTGAGCAATTATGATGCTAAAAAGGTTAAAACAAACATGAAGCATAAGTAATGTTTTTAGAATTTAATTTAAAAAGAAAAAATATATATGAAATTTAAAGCATGGTCCCCTCAAGCTTTGTCATGGAAGCTCTTTAGATTGAAAACACTTTTATCTTGAATGTAGCTTTGTGATTTGTCTGTATTTTTACTGAGTTCAATATTTTTTGAGAGAGCAAAATGCTTTATACAGAAAAAAAATGAAGGGGCATTGCAGTCTGAATTTAACATTTACCAAATTATTCCATGAATCCAATTAAGGTGATTGGCTGTTTAGAGACAATAACCCGTAAGTAGCTTGCAGATGTTGTGCAATGTACTAACAATGCAGGTTTGTTCATACAGCCATACAATTTCAGTATTTTGCACTGTATTTGAGTCACATGTCTGTAAATGGGATATCATTTACTATTTTGGTTTTCGTTTGCAATTGGAAAGTACTTTTTTTTTAAATAAATACAGGCATCTTTTATAATAAGTAGCTCTTGTTCCGCATGTTTGAAAAAAAAATGTAATCATTAATTTATTTTTCTTTCTTTGCAGCTCAAGAAAAAATTCTAGAAACCACGATATTGTGGAGGATTCTTTTTCACTTAAAAAATGTGTAGCCCTATTTCATGAGTATGCAAGTAAGTTGCCATGTTAGTTTTTGTTTCACATTTTTTGACTTTTTTTAGAACAGTATCAATTCTTGCTTGTGCTGTTACAGAAACTGAATATAAATAGACAGTGATACACAATGAATAGTGTGCAGGAAATTTTGAAAAACATAAAGTGATATCAACTAATATAAAGTGTCGGTGAGTTTGTGGTGCCCAACATGAGCGTAGCCGGGACTCACATTAGGACTCACAATGGGAGGTCACTGTGACCTCCCAAAAAGTCAAAATTCTCTCAAGTTAAAAAAAAAGTGCCGTTCTTGTAATTTGACTCTGTACAAGGGTAATCCTTTTATTTTTAAATCGTCAGATTTTTTATCAACAACTTCGATTCTTGTTACAAATATTTTTTATTGTATTCAGCTGTTTTTGAAGTTTTGAAGCATATGTGTACCAATAAGTAATCAGAAAAAAAAAAAGTAAATTGAATCAATTTTAAATAGGAAACCACCCAATAAGAATTAGAAATGTTTAACCTTTAGGAACCGAGCGGTACACATGTTGTACCATAAGTCTTGTCTAGTTTAGAGGACGGGGTTGAAATTTTCACTGAAACCCTTTGGAGCCGGGGATTTTTTCAATGTTTCTTTCGTCTGGTACGACAGTTTATACCTTCTCTTTTCAATGGAGAAGAAATCTGTGGTTAAACTGTCGTACTACCTGGGTCGAAAGAAAAAATTCTACATGAACAGCCCGGATCCAAAAGGTTAAAAGGTGTAGTTTTCAGTGAGGATTCTGAAAAGAGGTGATCTATAAATAGATCACTGGGAGGTTACAGGATAATATACCTAAACAATAATTTAATTTTAAACATTTGAAAGAGGTTGCTATTTTATTGCAATAAATCACAATATTTTTTTTAAAATATTTAGATTTCTATAAAAAATGTGGCAACATCGTGCACCATTGATTGCACTATTGAAGACATTTCTTCCCTGATAAAAATTGAGAACTGTTAATTTAAAGCTACAAGTTATTTGCCCTGGTGTGAGGCAGGGATCTTTATTAATGTTTAGATCATTTCCTTCATTTAGCTAAAGTTTTTTTTTCATTGTATTTAATCTCCAGCTACAAATGATCCTGATCTCTTGGGTCCAGAAGGAATGGAAAAGTTTTGTGAGGATATTGGAGTGGAACCGGAAAATGTAAGAACCATCCTTATTTTATGTCAAAATGCAATTAGTTTAGAAATTGATTTTCCTTTTTTTTTTTTTTTTTTTGTATTTCTGGTGTTTTATTCCTTGCCATGTTAGTGCTTTCATACAGGGTTTAGCTGAGTTTCAAAGTTTTTTTGAGCAGAAAAGCTGAAATTAGAAAAGGCTTTAGTAAAATGCTAAAGCTTAATAAATAGGGAAATCTGTTCACTATCTTTCTAACATAGTCTATGTAATTTATCTCCTGTTGAAAGCTAAATTCAAAATTCAGCCTTGACATTTTGAAAGAAAAATTCATAGAAGGTAACATTTTTTTTTTAATTTAACATGAAAAATTTAAGATTCTAATTCACATTAAAAGAACACAAGTTTTTTTAAAATCGTTACTAATGCATTTATTGGGGGGATTTTATGCCTATTAAGACAACATTTATTTATTTTTTTTAATGTTTTTTACTGCTGCAACCAAGTACTTTTCCATCCTACAAAATAAAAGTACTTTTCCCAACATAGTCAGAAACTTTATTTCTAATGTTATTAATATTAATAGGTGTAATCTTTTTTTGCAGATAGTAATGCTGGTCATAGCTTGGAAGATGGAGGCAAAACAAATGGGCTTTTTTACAAAAAATGAATGGCTTAGGGGTCTTACAGATATTGAGTGAGTATAAAAAATGTCTATATGAAGTCCATTGTGTGGTCTGTCTCATACTATGAAGATCAATACTCACGAAAGAAACATTTCTTAACCATTTGAATTAAGAGAAACCTCAGAAAACCACGCAAAGCAAAGGCAATATCAAACGCAAAATTTACTATCAAGGGGAAATTGAGATGAAGCACTGAAAAATGATTTGAATTCAATAAAACCTTTAAAAAATTAGACTTAATGTGGAAGTTTCAACGAAAATTGGAATAAAAAGAGAACGACCTGTCAGCTTTTTTTTTCTAATTGGTCTCTTGATGTGCCCAGTGAGAAAATAAATACACTGAAATTTTTAGCAAATTCAGACGGGTAGTTTTGAAGTCTATAAAGGACATACCCTGTGGCAGAAAGCTGCCGACACGGCGACATTGTCGCAGAATCAGGGAGACAGTGTGCAGAAAGATTTTTGTAATTAGGAGGGGAAAAAAGGCTAAAAAGTAATAATATAAAAAAACAGCCAGCAGAAAAAAAACTATGAATCTATAGTATTAATGTTAACATTTTTAAAAATATAAACACCTTGTGTTACTGTTGTAAGAGGGTTGCATTTATTATTGAAGAATATTCTAGTGTTGCAGAAATAAATTGGTTCTAGAAAATTTGTCACAGAAAGCTAAAAAAAAATCTGCCACAGGGGAATATACATAAGTACATACATACATTCATTTTTATATATAAAGATTTATTTCATAAAACTGAAAATGAGTGGTAACAAAAAGCGTTCCCTTGGAAAGAAGTGAGTAAAATGTTTTGCTGAAATAGAAAGGGATGTAACACAAATCATGAAACATGTCACTAATAATAAAAATGAATTTATTTTGGCAGAAAAATTCAATCAGTGGTTGATGGAATCAATTAATTTTATGAATCAAATTGTCAAACACAGAACGTAATCCAGCTGTATTAATTTAGCCGCTTTATTGAATCAAAACTGTTTAGAGCAAGCGTAATTCATTTTAGCTACGTCCCCTGTAAAAGTGTTTGTAAAATGTCAGGGCACATCTTTGATGGTAACCTAATTGGAGAAATGCTCTTTCATTCTGTGTGTGCAAAATTATGCCGCATTTTCCCCGGCATGTTTAGCGTCTAAAGCTTTAAACCCAAAACAGTTAGTGGCCACTTTGGCATAGTTGTTGGCCACCATGAAACTAATCCCACTCTACTTTATTCTGCATATAATAATATGGCATTATGTAACGCATATATCTCAATTAAATTACAATAGAAAAGAAAACTTTTAAAAAAAACTTACAAACCTTTTCCGAAAAATAAAATTATTCATTTTGAAATCCAAATAATAATACATTATGCAAATAAAACAAAGCCTAAACGCTCATGCAGGACTTCAAGTTATAAAAAACATTTCATTTAATTTTCTGATTAATCATAAATTTGGTCATCTTTGACTATTCCTCCAAACAAAGCTTCATTGCATTTTCTAGATTGAAGTTATTTTTTTGACGTTTTGTACAGAAGATAGGTCTATTTTCTCTCCAAGTTTACATTAGCCGATAGTGACAATGCTAATGACCATTTTTTTTTTTATAATTGGCTATCTTTGTTTTGTTTTATGTTCAGAAAGAAACGTAGGTCACCAGTTTTGCAATCAATATTACATTTTATAGTCGCCAAAGAACAATTTTCAGTCGTCACTGGCGAGTGGCGACCGTTAGTCTTGACCTTTATTGACCCCGTCATGAAATGTCACAGTTCAACATCTCCGTAAATATATTATGCAAAGTATTGCATTTAAAATAGTTTTTGCTTTCTCATCGGTGCTCTTTGAAACCTACAGTATATTTTCTGACATTTGTCACTGATTTCAAAACTAAACTATTTTTACTCATTTGAAGTATTAGATAAAATAATTGTGTAAAGATTGTGAGCACTCTTCAGATGAAAGCTTTGGACTGTGACATTGAAACATCTGCCATGATAAAATTTCAGGCATAGAATATAAAGTCTGATTTCTTGATCTGAAGCAACAATTCAGGGAACCGTTGAAGTTGATGCCGGGCTTTGTTTGTATAAAAAGTGTTTTCTTAACTTTTTATGTCCCAAATTAATTTAGCCATGAATTTTCATAGATTTTTTTGGTGTTTTTGGTTGAAAATACATCAAACAGCATATATACTGAATATAAAAGTTTTGAAAATCAGTAGGGTCTAACGCCCCCTACGCCTTAGGGCCCCTAAGAAAACCGTTTCTGGTTACAGGTACCATCTTTCGACCTGGCGGCAACGTACAAGGAGTGGTACCTAAAAGCTTCAGAATGGTTGCAACCATTTAGGATTCATAATACTAAATTAATACAAGCGGGACTTCTGAGTCCCGTTGGGGCATAAAGGGTTAAGCTAATGTATGAAGGAAATAATGATAAAAAATATAGATTCAAGATGTATGAAAGACAAAGTTTTTACCAATTGAAAAATTCACAATGATTTCACAGCCCTCCCTGCTTAATCGGGTAACGGATAAACGAATACCCCGCTTATATGAATATAATATGGAACCGAATATTTCCTATGCCATAGACGCAATGTTAAAGATCGCCGCTTAAACAAATACCCCACTTAATGGAATAATATTCTTGGAACTGACAGTATTGTTTTAAGCGGGGTTGGCAATATATTGGTTAAGAAATTTTTTCAGATGCGTATGCTTTTAAATTTAAGCATGATTGTCAAACTTTCACCATTCAGACGATTTTAAAATGCATGTGAAATTATGGACAGATTATGCTGGCTTGAAGAATAGGTCCTGTCTGAGCCATGGCTTTCTGATTAATGTGTTATAAAATTTCAAGATTTAAGGTGCATTGCTTGCCTTATGTCAATGAAGTTAATGATGATGCTTTTATTTTAATTTATTTTTTCCAGATGTGATACTATTGAAAAAATTCGGAGTAAAATTGATCATCTTCGTAGCCTTTTAAATGATCCTGTAACCTTCAAGAACATATATCGATATGCATATGATTTTGCAAGGGTAAGCCTTTTGAGTTTTGTGTAGAGTTGTTTATAAAATGTCATCAACTTTCAATTAAAATTGTATTTACATTTCGAATAAGTTTTTATGCCCGTATTGTATCCACCATCTTTTATGGTTGTTAGCTGTCTTGCTTTTACGGACCAGTCCAAATTTTTGGATGTACTTTGATTTCATCCACTTTTGTAAAATTTGCAAATTAGCATTTTTATGTGATTCTACTACAAAGATATTGATAGTGTTTACTATTTGTTTTCAACCAATCTTATATTTTATCTTCTGTTATTAGTAGATGATTTGCATACTTGTATTTTTAACCCTTGACGCAACAAGGAAGTGTGCTATAAGTTTGACGTGTCTGTGTATCTGTTTGTGGCATTGTGCAGCTTAAGCGGATGGACAAATTTTGAACTTTGTTTTTTCGTTTGAAAGGTGAAGTGATGAAGAGTTTTCTTAGCTAGGTCGCGTCTTCGGATGACATTCATTAACAAAGATATTAATTGAAAACCTTTAAAATCTTTTTTGCTATTTTTAAAGTGAAAATATACTGGAAAATATAAAACAATAATACCAAAAGAAAGAAAAAAGAATTCTGTGTGTGATAAGATGTGTTTGGAACTTCCATGTAAAATAGAACTCGAATTGTAATATATTATTATTATATAAATAATAATATATTCGAGTATAATATAATATACTCGAATTATATTATTTTTTAGCAAATGCAGCTAAGGCTTAAATCTACAGGATTGTCAATGTTTGCCGACAAGGAAACTCAATGATTTAAAATGTCTATCTGTTGCCAGTTTCTATTTGTGAGCAACTAAAATACTTGTACTTGATTTTAGTGTAAGAATTTTCAATTTCCCTTCCTTATTCTGCTTTTGTGACTAGCAAGTTTTACTAGTGAATATTATCTTTCCTTTTCCGTGTTAACCATATCCTCTCGAAAAAATTAAAATATATTTAGATTTGGAATGCTTTCGTTTTAATATGAGATCGTCAATTAGGGTCAGGATTTGTTCTAAATTTTTAATTTAATCTTAGTACTTGTTATGACACCCTTTGTAGAATGTCATTCCTTCCCTGTAGTAGTAAATTCAAGCCAAGATAACTCTTTAAATTGATCATTAGTATTTGCTAATATTTATTTGGAGTACTTGAGAATTATTTAAGCATTGCTTTGCAACATTGATATTCTCTTATGCACTTCACGTATTATTTATGTTGCAATTCTTTTTTGTACTGCACTAAATTTTTTCTGCATGTTTCACTCAGGGTTCGTTAATATATATATACTGTCGGCCCCGCTTAAACGAATACTGTCGGTTCCAAGAAATATTATTCAATTAAACGGGGTATTTGATTAAGCGGGGATCTTTAACAGTATGTGCATGGCATCGGTTCCAAGATATTTTATTCGTATAAACGGGGTATTCGATTATCCGTTACCCGATTAAGCGGGGACGATAGTATATATATATATATATATATATATATATATATATATATATATATATATATATATATATCCAATATATATTTTTACAAAATTTGATATTTATTATATAAAATTTTATTGATCATATAAATAATGTTCATTAATTTGAAAAAACTAATTTATATGATGTGTTAGTTTTCATTAACCTGATGAAGTAATCCCATGGTGTGTAATAGACTCCTGGGATCCCTGGAAACTACTTGGAAAAAAATGTTTCCAAAGTACTTGGATTTCCTAGATGATCCTTTTATTTTCAAAATAATCCTTTGAATGTTTGCGAATGTAGGGGGTTTGAACCCTAAAAACCCACCCTTTAGGTACGGCGCTGCTACGATGGTCTTTAGAGGACATATCAGGGGTGATTGTGTTCTGGTATTTTACCGGATTTCCGGTATTTTCATGATCGATTCTGGTATTTTCATGGTCGAAAATACCGGAAGTAAAATAATTTTAATTATGGTTTTGTCTTCCCGCCTTCAGTATTTTTTTTTATTTTTCGAATTTTCGGTGATTTTCCGATAATTACTAATAATATTCATCGAGCAAAAATGTTAAAATGCCATTCTATTGTTTTTGACTAGAAACTATTTGAAACTATTCGAATGTATGAAATGTGTCTTGTTTGTTTATGAAAGACAATTTATTATTAAATATGTATAATTATGAAATTAGGTGTGCTTAAATAATAGGAGCCTTGGTTTTTTGAAAAAAGTACCCCCCCCCCCCCCCACTCACACACACTTCTCTTCAAAACTTTCAGGTATTTTTTCATGAACTCACAATCACCCCTGACATATGTAATTAGTTTTACAAAGCATATGATTAAAAATGTCAGCAGCCAATATCAATATAAGAAGTTTCTTGGTGACTTCAGAGGGTAGCATAACTTGTTTCTCTCTTTTCCCAGGACAAGGACCAGAGGAGTATGGACATAGAGACTGCAAAAGCAATGCTACAGCTCCTTCTGGGGAGGATATGGCCTTTATACAGCTCATTTCACCAGTTCCTAGAGGTACGAGCAGCTTTTTCTTGGCTCAGAGTGGGCGTGGAAACCCCTTTTCTGACCAGTATTTCCACTCGTGGGGGAATCACGACGTTTCATATTTCTGGCACAGAGCAATGCATTCAGAAATTTAAAGTTCAGTAACCCCTTGTTATATTCCGCTTTTTGGGGGGCAAAGGAAAGGCATAATATAACCGAGGTCATAAAAAATAGTTATCCATACGTCATACAAATATATTATACGTGAGCATACAGAACAGTTAATTTATTCGTGCATTAGAACAATTTTTTTAGTTAAAATTAATCCAGGGTTGCCACAGGCTACTTAAATGCTACTTTTTGCTGCTTTTTTTGACTCTAGGCGACTTTGGAGACTTTTTCTGAGCACAAACAGGCTAAAAAGCAACTTATTTTCACTGAAGCTTCTTTTTTGGAGACTTCTTTTTTTTTTCCAAAGCAAGTTTTCATCGAAAATCTTGATTTTTTTTTTCGCCCTATTTGATTTTATTTATTAATTTGAAACCCATTTTTTTTTCTCATTTTTTTTGTCACCTAAAAAAAGAGCATTCCTTTGCCTTCTATTATGGACAGATCCACTATTTTTTTTTTAACTATCAATCAGGGAGGGGCTTAGATTTTGGAATAATCTCTTCGCTACTTTAGCTTTTGGGTAAAAAGTGATTTGCTTAATAGCCATAGCTACTGATGAAAGGGGGTGGATCTATTTACTTGATATATATTGGGGGGGAAAATCAGCTCAAAGTTTAGTAGATTAAAGGAACTGACTAATTTAAGACTTTCCCTTAACTGAATTTTAATAATAAACAGCTGATTAAGTAAAAATTTATTTTTAGAAACTTAGACATCAAGCATGAGCTTCGCCCAAAATTCTGCACTGTTAGAGATTTCAATAATTGTGCACATCCTGTAATTTCAATTATTTTAGAATTTGACAGCTATTTTAACATAAGCTAACTGAAGCATATTATATCCATAGTTCTGTTTTTTTCAACCTTGACTTTTATGTTTTATCAGTTGTAACTACTTTTTTGGTGGGAAGTGTAATAAATATTTAGCAAATGAGCTTTTAATTGTTAAATTTTTTACTTACAAATAAGTTTTTTCACTTAAAACCTTAATCGATTTCTTTTTTATTTTATTTTATTAATTTTTTAATGGGTAGTTTTTACATAAGCTTCCATTTGAACAGTTGGAATGTGTGAAAGTTGAAGTAGCTCATTGATTAATATTTTTAGAATTTATGATTAAATAGAGGAAAATTATACAAAGTGGTACAAATTAAACAGAGGTATAAGAGGTGTATTGTTTAAAGTTTTTCTTTATTTTAAAGAGCTCATTTATGTGCAATTTTCAAGTTTGTGTGATCTTCTACATTGCGAAAAATAAGAATCCTTTTGCACAATTTTTGGGAGGTTTTTTCTTTCTTTCTTTTTTTTTTTGAATATGCATCAAAGCTTTGTAAAAAAGCAATTAAATAAATTTTTTTCCTATTTTTACTGAAACTTTCATTTAAAAATAAAAAAAAACTCTGCAATCATTTTAAGCATGATTATTCACTTGCCACAAAAAGTACTGAATCGCTGATTTTGTTTTAATGTTGTCAAGTTTTGTAATATTAGCATTATATTTCTGATTTTTTACAAGGAAAAAAGTACTAGTTAACATTATGATTAAGAGCTACTTCTCCACTTCAGACTTCCATCACAAGAACTCTCTCACACTATGTCACGTTGCAGAACCAATATGTGGAGTTAGGACCGTATTGAAGGGGTGGGTTTTTGGGGTTCAAACCCCTTCCGAAATTTTTCAAAACTATTTAAAAAAGATGCTTTTTATAGTTTCTCGCGGAAAAAATCATTATTGCTGTTTTGTTTAAATTTTCTTATTTACTTTGAAACAGCAATTAAAAAATGAAATTATCATTATTGAATAATTGTACAAATTAATTGTTTTTTCTGCAGTAATTAATTTTATTGTAGTTATTGCCAACATACCTTAACAGTACACCTTTCCCTGCAAATATTTAATACCACTAAATGAACTCCAAAATTCTTCAAATTTGTAAGTACTGAACGCTATTTTTAACACATCTTATAAGTGTCGTGAAATAGAAATTTTAAAAGTACTCCTTCGAATGTGCGTATATGAGCACTCCCTTTTTTAATAAGTTTTGGCAAAAGTTTTTTTTTTTTTTTTTGTAATTGCACATAAATTCCTCAGCAAAACAGATGAGAACTTTTTACAAATGTTAAATTTTCAGCTTTATTATTTATTTATTTCTTCATTTATCTGATCATGAATTCTGTTTTTTTTTGGAAACTTTTTCAATTTTGGAGACTACTTTTTTAATTTTGGGATTACTTTTTTGCAACTTTTTTACACGTTTTTGGCGACTTTTGCTACTTTTTTATTGAATTTTTCCTGTGGCAACCCTGAACCAAGAAATTTCATGTACCGCAATTATATTGACATACTATGCAGAAAAATGCGTGAGAACTCACAGCTTTCTTCTTGTGAGGTGAGCTTGTTGCACTAATGAAGTGGCTGAAGAAGTGTCCGGTTTATTCTTCCTTTCTTTGATGCAAATCGCGATTTTGCAACCAAGCACAAATTTTTTCTGTACTAAAAGGCAGTCAGAAAAGGGGTGTGTGTTTTCTTTAACTTGGGATAATACGACACCTAAACCTGCCTTCTTTCACTCGTTGTTAAAGTGGTCTCTTTTCTACTGCCCTGGTGGGAAGTGATTTCCGAACTATCTTAAGCTGGAACAACTTGCCCGTATGCACGCTTGGGCACCACTGTTTTCCAGGGAATTCAGAAGAATAGAAGAATCTTTGTTTTGTTCACTGTCAAAATAAAATATTTTTTTTTAAATCAGAAATGAAAAATTCAGAATTGTACTTAGTGTGGAACTTAGTGTTGAAAACGAAGGTTTTTAGAACCCAAATAATGCATTTATTAAGGGGACATAAGGCAATATATTTTTGAACTTTTTAGCAGTTTATGCCTGCTTGCTCAGATTTGTAATAAGGTTATGTTAAATCGCCATGATTGCTTCCTCTCTCAGATCATGCACTTCTTTTTTTGTTCTCACTATATTTGAACAGAAAGCAAAAATCTCTTGCTTCATTTTTGCAATTCAGTTAGTATTTTTTTGTTCTCACTATATTTGAACAGAAAGCAAAAATCTCTTGCTTCATTTTTGCAATTCAGTGAGTATTTTCGTATTTTGCCAAACGAAAATACTAACCTAGGGGTATGTCTCTCCACTTAGATGGGGAGAAAACCTCTTTTTCTGACCCTTTTTCCCCTCTTGGGGGAAAGAAAATTATTTCTATCATAAAATGCATTCAGTAATGTACTATTTTCCATTCCAGTGGTTCTTTTTTTTTTAAGTTTTTTTTCTTTTTTTTTTATTCATTATCTAACTTTGATTATTCAAGCTGTAGGATACTTTAATTTCCTTTACACTGAAAATTTGATAACTTTTTGTGTTTTGAATAAAGAAAACTACTGTCTAGTTTAAAGCAGTAATACACCGCCAGCTCGTTCATTCCAACCATGGACTGCAGTTTTGTGCTTATTATGCACTCATCAGCATGATAAGAAGATTTTTGCCTCCAGTTCGTTTAATTCCTACACCATGCTGATGAGTGCATAATAAGCATGAAACTGCAGTCCATGGTTGGAATAAACGAGCTAGCGATGCATTGCATGTTTCTGACTTAGCCCTTGCTTAGGGGCGGTTACTTACTGCTTTATACCTGAGCCTTGCCTCAAAATTTTCGAGTTGTACCATACCAAGTGCGGTCGCTCGCTGGTAATCTAATTTTCATATTAGCTACCAGTTTTTGTTGGCTCTCTTTGCTCTAGAAGAGGATTTTTGCCTCCAGCTCGTTTAATTCCTATACCATGCTGATGAGTGTATAACCCTAGTAGCACAAAAACATAGTTCGACGAGGTTCCTACGTAGTTCGATGTTTTGAATCGCGAATTATAACAGATAAGGGTCCTAAAACATAGAACTACATCAAAATATATTTTGTTTCCGATTTTTTTTTAATTTGAATTTTTTTCCCATTTTCAATTTTTTAAATATGTTATTCATTGAAAAAAATGATTACTGAACAATATTTTTATCGAAATATAATCCAAAAGCAAAATAGCAAAAAATGGAAAATAGCGTAGAACATTTTATAATGTTTTGCAAACAATATTCAAACCCAGCATATTTCGACGTTAATCTGTATAAACTTTAATTTAGCAAAAAAATTGAAAATATCGTAAAACATTTTAGAATGTTTTACAAACAATATTCAAAACCCACATACTTCGACGTCAATCTGTATTAATTTTTATCCCTCGTGATCTCACCTCTTGATGTTTTGAAAAGACGCTACGATTGGCAACACTTCACCATTGTTTACAATTTATCGGTACGGCTAGGAAGCAGATTGAACTTCTATGGAAATTGAATTCACGATAAGTATAGTTAAAAATGTGTTTAATTTTTTTGAATTTTCTCTTATTAAGTCCGTACTCTGTGTTAAAGAATGGTGTTTACCTAATCATCCTGATTTTTCATAGTGAAGCATTGTAATTATTTTATGTTGTATTACCCAAGTGTTTTATTTGATATAATTGAGTTAATGATAGTTTTAAAATATTTTCTGAAGCAGTTATTGCATTTAAACATTAGCCAATTCCACTTATTATCGTACTTACAGTATTAAATCAGCAAAATTTGTTTGCAGAATGTAATCTATTATCTTGGAAGTCATTACTTTTAACTCTTAAGTACGATCGTCTAGTTGATTTTTGTTCTCATTCAGTTCGGTTTTCTTCTATCCCCCCCCCCCCCCCATTGAGTTTAGCTTCAAATTAAGTTTAAAAATTTAAATTTTATTCCAACTCCATTTGTAGCTTTTAATTGGACCTGTGCATTTGCAGATTCAAAAAACTTCTAGTACTAATATTGTTTGCATGTATCTCATAGCAATGAATAATTTACTTAGAATAAAAATGAGTTGAATGCTGAAGCTAGTTGTTATAGTTACGTATAAATAATAGCAAATAATCAAAAATGTCATTCTGCAAAATATTAATAAATATCTAAACAGTGGTAGGAATTTAGGGAAAAAAGTTACTGGTCCAATGGACCAACAACTACAAAATTTCACTGGTCTGTACCCAAATTTAGTCTTCCATTTTTGCGTTTTAGTTTGAAATTATGAAAAATAAAAGGAAAAGCACAAACAAGTAAAAAAAAAGCAACGTAATAAAATATGTTGAGTAAATGAGTTAAAATAGACATTGTTTAAAAAGTACAAATAAATACGAATAAAAGAGTTTAAAAACTCAGCAAACAGCTGTTTTCGACTGCTGTTTTACAACATAATATGTTATCAAGACATATAGAGCCGATGAATTAGCAGTTTCTAATATAGACATGTTTGAGGGATTGGGGGAAGAAAGGAAACAACCAGCATCTTTCTGTCCACGGATATCAGAAAGAAAATTATGCCTAACAAATCTAATCTTCGTTGTTGTTTTAGGAGGAAGCCAAGTTGATGAGGGGAAACAATAGGTTAAATGCTGTAAAAATTTCTTGATTTGTCTTTTCTTGCTAAACAAAAACCTAAACATTGTACTTGAAGATGCAAACTCTTTCGCAAAAGATTTCAGATAGCTCAGCAGAAAACGCAGTTTTGGTATGTAAGGGAAGAAGATTCATGCCCAATTTGAATTTTTACATGCCCCAGCATGTTGGACAATATAATTTTCGAGCACTAAATTTTCTTAGACTGAAGATGGGATGATATGTTGCAAAATCATACGCAATGTATAAACTATTTATTCACTTATTTATTTTTCCAATAGGAGGCTTTAACCCCTAAAACCTTGGGAAACCTTTGTCTAAATTTTGGGAAATCAAATTTCTAGAAAATATCCCAACGTACAAAATTTGGTATTGATGCCTTGCTCAAGTTAAGCAGTATGTTATTTATGTTTTGGCTTAAAGTGTCTTTCTTTTTTCCAGTTTTTACGAATCACAGAGGAATACCACCAAATTTTTCATGCAACAATTTAGCTGTTGATATCTTCAATCTTATCACAGGTAAGTGATATGTTTCGAGATGTGGCTACTAGCTACTTTTGTTTATCAGGACACCACTCAGTGATAGTTCATAAACAACTTTCTGAAACATGAATAAACATAAATAACCTGACTACATGGGTTCGTGTGAGTCGTCCTCCTAAATCGCTACTAATGGCAAAACTACTGTAGTTTGCTATATTTTTGCGTTTCTAGTGAAGCGCACTAATTTTTAGAGAAAGTACTGTAGTGAGCAGCATGCTACAAAAAATAGTAGTTTGAAACAATTCATAGAGACTATTTCAAAAATGCAATAATAATAATTAAAGAAAAAAACAAGGTTTTAACAAATCTCATTGGTGTAAATTTTACTTGAGTACACGAGCTGATGCAATGATGAAAAATAAGGCTCTTAAAAGTATGAGCTGATCTTACCTATTAGACACTTTGTTGCACTTTATTCTATAAATTTTGTTAATTTTTAAATTAACTAGTTCATTAAGTATAACACAAAAGTTGATTATTTTAGAAAATGTATTAGATTGCAGTTTACTAACAAAAAACTTGTGTTTGACATACAGAAAGTTTTGATGTGCAAATCTGAGATTTAAAAGTTGCCAGCCTAACTCAGTAAAAAGACTTAAATTTTTGACTGTCAATTGCAACTTTGGGATTCAGATAAGGAGCATGTTTGACTTATTTCCTCTATGCATTTACTTTTACAAATGCAAGATATTGTTTGCATACAACTGTCAAAAAATTTACCGTCCTAGCCATTTGTTACTAAATAAGGACAGTTTATTTTATTACATTTAGTTATTTAAAAATATTTTTACCATTATGAAAACAACCCTTTCTTTTTAATTTAATAACAATGTAATAATGCAAATTATGTTCAGCCGCCTTTTATTTTTGTTAAATAAAATTTTACTAATTTAACAGTAAGAAATTTCTGATAAATGTTGCACAAAAGTGTGTATAACATTTTTGTGGGTTTATTAGTTTGTGCTTAAAATTCAATTTTTATGATTCTACTAAATGATTAATTAAAAAAAATTTCTTTAATGAATAACTGTGAAAACAAACCATGATTAAAAAATTAATAAATCAGATTTATTTGATTCAAAGCATTTCTTTCTATTTAAATCTGATTAAAATTTCTTTTTTTAAATGACTTAAACTTTTGTTATAGATTACTGTACTGTACAGTTATAAAAGTAATTAACTTGATGTTTAAAAGAATTCACAACTATTATATTTAGAGTGTTACTTCACCACTTAGCTTTTATAACATGATGCGCAATCAATTTAATGCAATTGCATATGATTCAAATCAAATTTTAAATGGATGGCATAGTAATACACTATAAATAAATACAGAACAATAAACAATTTGGCTTTTACCAGATTCCTTTTTATAATCTTCTATAGGCTGACTTCTTTTGCATTAAAAATTGCTTTTATGAATAAAAATGGAATTTTAAAATCTGATAACTACCCATTTTTATTTGCCCACTTTCTGGTTGAAGTATTATTTACTGTTTATGTATAGGTATAATTAATGTGTTTATTCAATGCATAAGTATAGTAAAAAAATGTATAAACTACTACAAATAATGATTTTTTTTTAAATAGCGCTTTTTTTTTTCAAATTTCTTTCTGAGTACATGCTTTAAATTTTTTGCAGCAATTCATTTTTGAAGCAATATTAATTTTAAATTTCCTTCTTTCAATTGTTGCAAAAATGCACACATCATAGCAAAACAGACATATTTTTTGGAACTTTTCTACACACCTATCATTATTATTATTTTTAGCTTAGTGCTTTAAAATTTCCTTATGTTTTGGTTGAAAAAAGTTCTGAATGCAGTGTCTACTAATGTAAAGATATATTTACTAATTTAAAAGTTTCCTCTAGCAAAAGTTTTTTAGGCTGCATAAGTAGAGAGAATTTGAAAGATAAAAATGATAAAAGTAAGGATAAAATCCTATGGACAAAATCAATATAATGAAGATTGAAGACGAGTTTATACTAAGAAAATTTCTAAATAAATGAAATTTGAAATTTTCAAGGAGATTTCTGGTGTTTTAAGTTGAAAAAAGATTTAAATCAATGGTGGTTTTTTTTTTTTAAATCATTCAATTTGAATCAATTGATTTAAATAATTGACACCCTGATGAATTATGTAATCAAATTGTATAGTATTTCTACCTATTACATCATTATAATATTTTATACTTATCAAATTATCAAACATATGGAAAATCGGCGAATTTTCATTTTATCAAATTTAGTCTATTTTGTCCAATACGAAAAAGTGGACACGGTACCAACCCTGTCTCCACATCTAGACCCTTCTCTTGAAGCTCAAAATTAAATTCTTATAGTAAACTTTTTTTCTTTTGTTTTTTAGATATTTTTTTAAGCTTTTGTCTTGAAGCAATGTGGGAGATAATAACTAAAGCACAATTAATTCAGGGCGAGGACTCAGTCACCTTTCTCACCTTTAGTCACCTTTTGAAATGTTGGTCACTTTTTGTCACCTTTTGGAATTTTTGTCACCTTTTTAAACCTTTCTTGAAATGTGTTTTAGAAAAGTCTAAAATTTTTGAGCAGTATGAATATTCTTTTCCTAACCTGAAAATAAATAGAATTTTGAAGGGAGAAAAAAAGCAAAAATCTCATTCAACCATTAAAAAATAGTGTTTCAACTGTAGTTCATTCACAAAACAAAGCCTTTATAAGCCCCCGTTTAAAAATTGCGAAAAGAAACAAAAAACAGATCCACCTATTCCAAGGATACTTGGCAGTTCTTTTTTTCTTTTTGTTCTTAAAACGAAATTCGGTTGATGATTTGCATAGAGATGGGACTTTCACTCATTCTCTATTGTCAGTACTTTTTAGTGAACATTTATGCTTTGTATTTACAGAGAAACAAGAAAAAGAATACCGATGTTTTTGCAATGAGCTAAAAATTAAAAGATGAAAAGAATAAAATATGTTCATTGAATAATCGTTATCTTCACTTCATAATTTCAGGTGGTTCTATAATTGATTTTAAAGAAAAATCTTTGAACATAACTAGGGGGTGATTGTGTTTTGGTATTTTACCGGATTTCCGATATTTTTACGATCGATTCTGATATTTTCATGTTTGAAAATACCGGAAGTATAATATTTTTAATTATGCTCAATATTTTTAATTTCTTCTCACCTCCGGAATTTTTTTGCTTTTTCGAATTTTCGATGATTATACCGATTATTATTAATAATATTCATCGAATAGAAATTTTAAGCTGCCATTCTAATTGCTTTTTTGCTTTAATAAATTATTTTATTTGCATTTTGTTTTTATTTTGATGCCTTCATTTAAAAAAATGCAATCGATTTGCATCTGATATGAAAATCGACTTTTTCTCATTTTTTATGCTTATTACCCTTAGGAGACAAATAAATGCAACATATTAAAATTAAAAAATCATAAATTTAAAATTTTCGAGCGAAATTCTGCCTCTTTTATGAAAATCAAAATGTCCATGTTTAAATTTGAAAATTTGATAGAATTTTATTTTGCTTCAATTATGTGGATAGTAAAAATAATATGTTTATCGTAGAGCTTTTAATTGTAAATCTGAAGGAAGTATATTTGAATTCTTTTATCTGCCACTTTCATACTTTCAATGCCTTAATTTGAAATTGGCATTTCTTTGCAATTTTGATGCTTGCTATTCCTTGTTGAAGGCAAACAAATGAAATTTTTTTAAATTTCTCTTTAAAATATTTTTTTGGAGATAATTTGTTCAGCACCAGCTCAAAAGTAACTTTATTACTCCTATTAAAATGTTAATCAAATGCATGTACAATATTTGCACTAAAAACTAATTGAAATTATTCGAATACATGAAATGTAATAGTTTAGGAAAGGAAATTAATTATTATGTATGATTAGTCATAAAATTAGGTGAGCTAAAAAAATAGGGCCTTGGTTTACCCCCCCCCCCCCAACACATTTTCTCTTTAAAACTTTCAGGTATTTTTTTATGAACTCACAATCACCCCTGACCATTACATAGAGTTTTCCCTGAAAGTTTTTTGGAAATATGTCCTAAAATGATTCATTTTGTTACCTCCAGCCCTATTATGTTTAGAATTTAAGTCTTTAAAAATAGTATGTAGGCTATTTTGGTATAAGTCAGAAAAATCGTTCATCGTTTTTTTTTTATGATTTCTTTACAAATTACTTTTGATCACCTTTTAGTTACTTTTTTGTCACCTTTTAGTCACCTTTGTTTTAAAATTTGTCACCTTTATCACCTTTTTCTAAGACCATCAGCAGTCCTCGCCCTGTTAATTATGCCTGATGAACCTGATTTTGGTTATGATGCATGATAATAACCTTTTACCAAAAGTGCCATACACTTTATTTTTGAGATTTAAACACTGTTAATAGTGACAGCAGTGTAGCGTTTTTGTGTCTTTGTTGTCTGATGTCAAAATGATCATAGATTTTCAAATAATAGACATTTTATGATTAATTAGAAGTAAAATATTGAGATGAAGTTTAGATTTTTATTAAATTTCTAATCTGAATCTGGGGGGGGGGGGGTTAGGGGAGATCCTCTTGATTTATTTTATTTTTCCTTAATATCTTCCTACTTTATAAAATAAAAACACAAGCTTTCACCCACTCATTTTTTTTTTCTCATGCTTCTGTAAGGGTCCCTCCATTTTTTTCTGGAACTGCACAGCCAAATTAAATGTTTTAAACTACCAGGGGCTGAAGTTTTATTTTCACTCCAATTTCACATTATGAACCTTGAAAAGAAAACCTTGTTTTCGTATAGCATTATGCATTTATAAATGAATGGATTGCAGCCATTCACAAAATGAAAGAAAACATATACTAATGTCTTTCCTTTTAATCTCTATACATTTAACATGTACAGTTTCAATATACTTCTATGCAATTCATAAGGTTTTTCTCCCCTAATTTATGCTTATGTTATATATTTTTAGCTCGGGCCTCCATGAGATACGAAGATCTGTCGAAGGAGGATTTGGCTGACAGGTTAGGCCGATTCCTAGCTGGAGCTAATGGCACCATGATATTGCTTTTCATGACAAATTAGTGTTTGATAAAACATGTTATCATCATTTTCATGCAATTTTTCTCCTATTTTACTTGTGTGTAGTTTGCTTTTTTTTCCTACGTTGACAGGTATACTGCTCCCACCTCCCGAAAAAAAAAATCCTTGCAACTTAGAATTGACTATCTTCTGAAAATTAATCATTACCTCCTTTATGTTAAGTAAAACATTTTGATAAGATGTCGAATATCAGGGTTTGCGTTTACCCATTATAGCGGCTTTTTTACTCAAATTCCGGAAGAAGGAACCCTACTTACGTCCATTTTCGAGTCCCAGGGACCCAGGGAAAAAGAAACGTAATTTCGGACCGACCCATAAATCCAAAAAGTTCCAGATAGCCGGAGCTGATTTCTTTCTGTAATTGAGCTTGTACAATCATTAAAGGAGGGAGATAAACAAAAGAAACCCATCCTTATCAGCTACTCAACAACCCCCTATTGTTTTGGATGGACAATTCTCCTTCTAGGGAACGGTTCGGACACAGCTGTGACCTCTAGGTATTAACATTCCACCCCCACCCTGTTAAAAGACATGGTATTGCACCTCTGATTGCACATGTTGTCGGATCGTCCGCATGTGTGGGTTTTACACGTGTTACTTTTCTTGGACTCAGTATTCTTTTTTTTTTTTTTGCCTTACTTAACGTTACTTTCCGGAATTTTATTCCTCTGCATCTGAAGTTTAAGATCAAATGGCGATAAAATAAAGAAATTATCAACTAAAATGGGAAAAAGAATTTCCATGGTTGAAATTGAAAGATGGAAAAATATTCTGCTCAACTTGTTGCGAAGCAAAATTAAAAAATACAGGCTAACGGAGAAGAAGCTAAGAAATTTAATGATGCTGTCACTAGAGGGTCCAAATTTGAAAGAGCATGGAGAGATTCTTGACTTAGCCAAGAAAAAATTTTGTGGGAAAAATAATTGAAATTTTATGCATGATTTTGTTTGTCATGGAATAAACCGTTTTTTAAGAATAAATAAGTAGTGTTTTATTTAGAAATATGTGTGTAGTTACCCAGTGGCGTACCTATGGGGGTGTTTTGGGCAGTGCAAAAATGAAATGAAAAAATATAAAACTCCTAGAATGAAAAAGTACAATTCTCCAGCGAATATCATTGTGTCACAGACTTCACTGCCATCCCCCTCCCCTTCCCAGAACCATTAAGGATTGTCTTTTTTAGGAAATAAATGTCAAAAATTTCCAGAGGTAGGCCTCTAAACCTCCCATTATGATCAAAATTCGTCTGAAATTGCGTTTTTGGAACTGAAATTTCGAAAAAATCGCTGGGAAGAATTTCTGTATCCTATCATTTTCTTTCACATTATTAAAAATGGCCGGCAATCGTGTTTTTCTGACTGAGGAAGAGATCGAACATCACCAAGATAGTCTATAATGGAGTTTTTAGAGGTACAATTTATGAAAATTTCCGGGGGCGAACCCCCGGACCCCCCTTGTATTTTCATACAGTAATATTTATTTACTCTTGTTGCAAACTCTGGTGTTTCGAACTTCGGAAGTACGCATTTTCAAGTGCGTATTATATATATATATATATACACACATACATACATGCAAAATGTTGGTAAAAAGGGGTTGCTCCCCAGCCGCTCGTTTTTTAAACCTCGTGACGACTTAGAATATAACCCCCCCTGAAACCAACGAGTAGTTACCCAATTCCAAGTAATAGCCATGGTAAATTGACTCTTATAACTTATTGGCCCTGTATTGGCTGATAATCTTCTTCTTAGTAACTTTTGTTGATGTAGTTCCAACTAAGTTGACAGTTTTTATGTGCATAATTCTTTTCTATCAAAAATGTATTGATAAAATTTTATCACAAAAACTAAAGGAAAGAGTGTTTCATTAGGACTTTTTATATAATCATCAAGTTATCCTGTTTTCCTTTTGAAAATGTTTATGAAATGAGGAATTTTTTGTCCAGATATATAAATATGCATAACATTTATGACAGTGTGTATTTTAATAATTATATTATTTTACTGAAAAATTTCGGGACTCGACTTTTTCATCAAAGGCCCCTTTTTAGCCTACTTTCCCGTTAAAAATAAAAGAAAGACGAAAAAAGTATTAAAAGTAGCTTAATGCATCTAAAAAATATCGCCAAGTCCAAAAAATATCGCCAAGTTAAAAAATATCGCCAAGTCAAAAAAAAATATCGCCAAGTCCAAAAAATATCGCCAAGTTAAAAAATATCGCCAAGTCAAAAATTTGAAAGTAGGGTATTGAGATGGGGAATTTGTGTGTCGGTCGGTCGGTCGATCGGTCTGTCTGTCCCCCCCTAATAACTTTTGAATGAACAGTCCGATTTGGACAAACTTTTTTTTGTTGGAAAGATCTCGGCGCGTACAGCTCATTCCCATATTTGATTTTTTGATTTGAACAATTTTTGGTTCAAATTTGAGCCGTTCAAACAACCGGTCCCGCGATACTAACTTTTTAATGAACAGTCCGATTTGAACAAACTTTTTTTTGTTGGAAAGAACTTTTCAAGGATACTTCATTCCCGTATTTACATTTCCGATTTGAACAATTTTTCGTTTAACATTGAACCGCTCAAGCAAGCTGTCACCCCTAATAACTTTTGAGTAAACAGTTCAAAAAAAAATGACTGACTGTGCAGACGATTTTTTGTTTATTTATTCATTTGTTTTATTGAATTTATTATTATTATTATTATTATTTTTGGCAGACGATTTTTTTTGTAACAAAAATGTTTCATTCACGAGAGCATTTTATTCTTTATTTATATTTAACAACTGGCAACGGATTAAAAGTGAAATTCGAGACATTTTATCAACGGACGAGTTTTTTTTTTTCTTTTTTTTTTTTTCTTTCTTTGATAAAATGTGTTTTGATGTACTTTGTACTTTTAATTTTTTTTTGAAAACAATTGAGGAAATTTTCTACGGAAGAACTGTAACAGTTATTCTTTAAAAGGTGCGACAAAACTTTATTTATTCATTTATTTACTTTTTATGTGTCTATTTCATCTGATGAGAGGGGTATATTTTGCTTTTAGAAATCAGCTTCAAGTGCTAAAAAGGTATGTTTGACATAATTTTTAGTCTTAGATAATCAAGAGAATAATGATCAGATGCTAGAATGCCAATGTCGATGTACGGGAAAGTAGGCTCGTTTAGTTCTTGACAGAACTTCTTGTTTTTTTCATTAATGGGTCCGTGGACCCAGGTAACTGATAGTTCAACGCGAACACTAATATAAAATGATGAGAGGTTTGTAACTATTAGGCTTTTTGAGCTCATTTGAATAGTTATTTAGAGTTATTATTCAAATGAACACCAAGATGATGAGAGAATATGAAAAAATACATAGAATAGTTAACATACGAATAGCAAAAGTGAAAAAAGTACAAAGCAGTTTTTGAATACTTTTTTTTTTTTTTTTCAAAAATACGCCATCCCTTTGTTCATATTCAACAAAATTAAATTTAACAAATTACGGGATGACGTATGTGAAAAGTACAAAACAACCCACATGAGTAAACACTCAATTTGGTATATACACCAGAAAAATAATTTTGGGTAATAATAAATTAAAATAAAAATATAAGTAAAATATTTACTTAATGGTAATGGAAAAAATAAATAAATAAAATAAATGAAAAAAAAGTAATTAAAGGAATAAATAATAAAATATATAAATAACAAAAACTAAATGAAAAAGAAAATATATATATAAATAATAAAACATTATAATTAACCACCCTGCGGTTGGGCAGTCCCAGGAATACATGTTAAATGGACGAGATATCTCGTCATAAACAGCAAGGTGGTTAAAGAAAAAAAAGAAATGTAGATAATTTAATAAATAAACAGAAGAAAGAACAAGAAAAAGGTGCAGTTAATAGTATTGACGTTAAGAAAAATAAAATATTGTCCAAATTTTTGAATACTTGCCAGTGTTTAAATAGTAGTGTATGGATTCCTATCCTCTTCATTTGTGTCCTATTTTGTGCAGAAATGTTAAAAATTACTTTTGCCTTGTATGTATATAGAGATTTGATTGTTTTTTTCAATAAATATTTAAAAAAAATTCTTGTTAATGTTTTTTATTACAGCACAATTTTACATTTTGTGAATAATAATTTTTACCATTGCGTAAAATGTAATGATTGAAGATAAAATCGGAAGAAATCATTTACATGCCTCAGTTGCAGGAATCTTCTGTTGCAGTCGTAATTAAAATCGGACCTCGGAGAAAATCTAGTACTATATTGGTTTTGAAACTTTTTCTATGTCAATCGTTTTTGCAGACCGTTATTCCCGAATGTTCAAGACCGCTTTTCCTGAATATATCCCAGGTGGCAAGTTTTTACGTAGTTCGACGTCGGACAAAATATAGTTCTATATTGGTTTTGAAAATTTTTCTATGTCGATCGGTTTTTTGTGCTACTAGGGAATAAGCACGAAAAATGGCGATAAAATAAAGAAATTATCAACTAAAATGGGAAAAAGAATTTCCATGGTTGAAATTGAAAGATGGAAAAATGTTCTGCTCAACTTGTTGCGAAGCAAAATTTAAAAATACAGGCTAACGGAGAAGAAGCTAAGAAATTTAATGATGCTGTCACTAGAGGGTCCAAATTTGAAAGAGCATGGAGAGATTCTTGACTTAGCCAAGAAAAAATTTTGTGGGAAAAATAATTGAAATTTTATGCATGATTTTGTCATGGAATAAACCGTTTTTTAAGGATAAATAAGTAGTGTTTTATTTAGAAATATGTGTGTAGTTACCCAGTGGCGTACCTATGGGGGTGTTTTGGGGACCCCCCCCCCCCCCCCCCGAAACGTTGGTCCAAAAGTGCAAAAATGAAATGAAAAAATATAAAACTCCTAGAATGAAAAAGTACAATTCTCCAGCGAATATCATTGTGTCACAGACTTCACTGCCATCCCCCTCCCCTTCCCAGAACCATTAAGGATTGTCTTTTTTAGGAAATAAATGTCAAAAATTTCCAGAGGTAGGCCTCTAAACCTCCCATTATGATCAAAATTCGTCTGAAATTGCGTTTTTGGAACTGAAATTTCGAAAAAATCGCTGGGAAGAATTTCTGTATCCTATCATTTTCTTTCACATTATTAAAAATGGCCGGCAATCGTGTTTTTCTGACTGAGGAAGAGATCGAACATCACCAAGATAGTCTATAATGGAGTTTTTAGAGGTACAATTTATGAAAATTTCCGGGGGCGAACCCCCGGACCCCCCTTGTATTTTTATACAGTAATATTTATTTACTCTTGTTGCAAACTCTGGTGTTTCGAACTTCGGAAGTACGCATTTTCAAGTGCGTATTATATATATATATATACACACATACATACATGCAAAATGTTGGTAAAAAGGGGTTGCTCCCCAGCCGCTCGTTTTTTAAACCTCGTGACGACTTAGAATATAACCCCCCTGAAACCAACGAGTAGTTACCCAATTCCAAGTAATAGCCATGGTAAATTGACTCTTATAACTTATTGGCCCTGTATTGGCTGATAATCTTCTTCTTAGTAACTTTTGTTGATGTAGTTCCAACTAAGTTGACAGTTTTTATGTGCATAATTCTTTTCTATCAAAAATGTATTGATAAAATTTTATCACAAAAACTAAAGGAAAGAGTGTTTCATTAGGACTTTTTATATAATCATCAAGTTATCCTGTTTTCCTTTTGAAAATGTTTATGAAATGAGGAATTTTTTGTCCAGATATATAAATATGCATAACATTTATGACAGTGTGTATTTTAATAATTATATTATTTTACTGAAAAATTTCGGGACTCGACTTTTTCATCAAAGGCCCCTTTTTAGCCTACTTTCCCGTTAAAAATAAAAGAAAGACGAAAAAAGTATTAAAAGTAGCTTAATGCATCTAAAAAATATCGCCAAGTCCAAAAAATATCGCCAAGTTAAAAAATATCGCCAAGTCAAAAAAAAAATATCGCCAAGTGAAAAAAATAAAAAGGTTAAATGAATATCGAAAAATTAAAAATTTGAAAGTAGGGTATTGAGATGGGGAATTTGTGTGTCGGTCGGTCGGTCGGTCGGTCTGTCTGTCCCCCCCTAATAACTTTTGAATGAACAGTCCGATTTGGACAAACTTTTTTTTGTTGGAAAGATCTCGGCGCGTACAGCTCATTCCCATATTTGATTTTTTGATTTGAACAATTTTTGGTTCAAATTTGAGCCGTTCAAACAACCGGTCCCGCGATACTAACTTTTTAATGAACAGTCCGATTTGAACAAACTTTTTTTTGTTGGAAAGAACTTTTCAAGGATACTTCATTCCCGTATTTACATTTCCGATTTGAACAATTTTTCGTTTAACATTGAACCGCTCAAGCAAGCTGTCACCCCTAATAACTTTTGAGTAAACAGTCCGAAAAAAAATGACTGACTGTGCAGACGATTTTTTGTTTATTTATTCATTTGTTTTATTGAATTTATTATTATTATTATTATTATTTTTGGCAGACGATTTTTTTTGTAACAAAAATGTTTCATTCACGAGAGCATTTTATTCTTTATTTATATTTAACAACTGGCAACGGATTAAAAGTGAAATTCGAGACATTTTATCAACGGACGAGTTTTTTTTTTTCTTTTTTTTTTTTCTTTCTTTGATAAAATGTGTTTTGATGTACTTTGTACTTTTAATTTTTTTTTGAAAACAATTGAGGAAATTTTCTACGGAAGAACTGTAACAGTTATTCTTTAAAAGGTGCGACAAAACTTTATTTATTCATTTATTTACTTTTTATGTGTCTATTTCATCTGATGAGAGGGGTATATTTTGCTTTTAGAAATCAGCTTCAAGTGCTAAAAAGGTATGTTTGACATAATTTTTAGTCTTAGATAATCAAGAGAATAATGATCAGATGCTAGAATGCCGATGTCGATGTACGGGAAAGTAGGCTCGTTTAGTTCTTGACAGAACTTCTTGTTTTTTTCATTAATGGGTCCCTGGACCCAGGTAACTGATAGTTCAACGCGAACACTAATATAAAATGATGAGAGGTTTGTAACTATTAGGCTTTTTGAGCTCATTTGAATAGTTATTTAGAGTTATTATTCAAATGAACACCAAGAATGATGAGAGAATATGAAAAAATACATAGAATAGTTAACATACAAATAGCAAAAGGGAAAAAAGTACAAAGCAGTTTTTGAATACTTTTTTTTTTTTCAAAAATACGCCATCCCTTTGTTCATATTCAACAAAATTAAATTTAACAAATTACGGGATGACGTATGTGAAAAGTACAAAACAACCCACATGAGTAAACACTCAATTTGGTATATACACCAGAAAAATAATTTTGGGTAATAATAAATTAAAATAAAAATATAAGTAAAATATTTACTTAATGGTAATGGAAAAAATAAATAAATAAAATAAATGAAAAAAAAGTAATTAAAGGAATAAATAATAAAATATATAAATAACAAAAACTAAATGAAAAAGAAAATATATATATAAATAATAAAATATTATAATTAAAGAAAAAAAAGAAATGTAGATAATTTAATAAATAAACAGAAGAAAGAACAAGAAAAAGGTGCAGTTAATAGTATTGACGTTAAGAAAAATAAAATATTGTCCAAATTTTTGAATACTTGCCAGTGTTTAAATAGTAGTGTATGGATTCCTATCCTCTTCATTTGTGTCCTATTTTGTGCAGAAATGTTAAAAATTACTTTTGCCTTGTATGTATATAGAGATTTGATTGTTTTTTTCAATAAATATTTAAAAAAATTCTTGTTAATGTTTTTTATTACAGCACAATTTTACATTTTGTGAATAATAATTTTTACCATTGCGTAAAATGTAATGATTGAAGATAAAATCGGAAGAAATCATTTACATGCCTCAGTTGCAGGAATCTTCTGTTGCAGTCGTAATTAAAATTGGACCTCGGAGAAAATCTAGTACTATATTGGTTTTGAAACTTTTTCTATGTCAATCGTTTTTGCAGACCGTTATTCCCGAATGTTCAAGACCGCTTTTCCTGAATATATCCCAGGTGGCAAGTTTTTACGTAGTTCGACGTCGGCCAAATATAGTTCTATATTGGTTTTGAAAATTTTTCTATGTCGATCGGTTTTTTGTGCTACTAGGGAATAAGCACGAAACTGCAGTCCATGGTTGGAATAGACGAGGTGGTGGTGTATTGCATACTGTCTACTTTGTTAATGTGTTTTAAAATCTGGTGTACTTTTTTGTTAAAAAGTAACAAAATAATTAGGGATGCACCGAGTAGCACTTTGGCCGAGTACCGAGTACTCGGCCTTTCACTACTCGGCCGAGTACCGAGTACCAATTGTTTTTTTAAGAAATCATTGACATACAGCGGTACAGGGTTTTTTCCGAGGCAGGTTATATTTGCAGCAGTCTGAGGAATAAGCTATCACCAGAAAATGCTGAAAGATTAGTTTTTTTTCACCATAATTTAAGATACAACAATTTCAATTAATAGAATATTTTGCTGGCATTTTCCCTTTTTTTTCTTTAAATATTAGACAATATTTTTCTTACCCTAATAAAAATGACTTAATTTTACTTCTCTGTGCTATTATCACTATGCCACAAGTTTGAATCTGCAAAGCCATGATTTTAAAAATTCGTAATCTAAATTTTTAAATGATTAGAAATACATTGGAATATGATTAAAAGTTTATTTTAATGAGTTTATTAATATTCATCTTAAGTATCACTTGGACTGTTCCTGATCAAAGCTAAGTTCCAGTACACCAATATGAGATACGAAAATGTTAATTACATTTGCACATTCTTAGTTAATTTTTATACTGATTTGGTATTATAACTTTTTAAAAACTTATACGTAGAATTCAGTCATATTTTATAAATATATTAATTGTAAATGATTGCATTATATATATATATATATATATATATATATATATATTTGCATAATTTTAATTATTGAAAAATGTGTCTTGAACTATTCGGTATCGGCCGAGTACCTGATCCAAATTTGGCTGAGTACCGAGTACTCGGCAAATTGGCCGAGTAGGCCGAGTACCGAATATTTACTGAGTACTCGGTGCATCCCTAAAAATAATCAACATTTGTTGAAAATGTTCAACGCTTTGTATGTTTTTTAAGAAAATGTCTAGTAAATTACATTTTAGTTTGGTAAGGAATTGAAAAAAAGAAATACATAAAAAAACACAATTAAAAAAAAAAGAAAGTATCTAAATTTGTATTGCTGTTACTGCTTGTAGAGAAATGATGTTTTGTGGGCTCTGAATGACACTCAGAAAATTCAAGCTTTAAAAATAATGAATTCTACTACATATGAATGTCTTGTGAAACATGTTTTTACATGTTCGCTAATTGAATTCTTTCTTTCTATTTCGTACCTGGTAGAGAGCTTTGGTTCAATCTTTATTTTCCCTTTGGATCTTTTTTGGCTCAAATTTTTTATTGGTGTTCAGGTAATCGCTATGTTTGCTTTTTAAGCTGCTCGCTTCTGTTTCCGTTGTTTTTGTCGGATGTCTGTGCATCCATAAGCCCACAATATATATATATATATATTTTTGCATTGAAAAAGTCGTTCCTTGTAACGCCGAAACTCGTGTCTGCAGTTTCCCTGCTTATTTGTGCCTTCTTAACGTTGTAATTTTCTCTACATCTATAGCACAAAGGTATTTGTAAACTTTATGTTTTTATTGTTGTTGGCTAAGCGAGGCAATTTATTCTTACAAATTAAATTTCAAAATGCAAAAAAAAATGTTATACCCTTTCTAACTGTTTGTTTTTCTTGTCTTATTCTAGCAATCTAAGTACAAGGTAATAAACAAAGACCAGTGGTGTAATGTTTTAGAATTTAGTAAGACTATTAAGCCAGATCTGAGCAATTATGATGAAGACGGAGCTTGTAAGTCCTTTTTCATTTTGTCGTTATTTATTAATTACTAGCCGATGTGCCCGGGTCGTGCGGGTTTAAATGCAACATGCCAAATCCAAGAAAATAAATATATGAATTTCAACTAAGCCCAGTAGAATCATATTTCTCAAAGCTGTTTTTTGTGACCATGCGGTAGATTAACTGGGTAAGGAGAACTTCAAATCAAACTTAAATGCGTTATTTATTTTAGCCGTGTGATTTTGCCGAAAATCACTTTTCATTTTCTATGTGTTGCCAATTTCCTTTTTATTTACCCCATTAGCGATTATTGGTATAGATGAATATAAAAATCCTAAGAAAGCAATAAGTTTCGTACTTACTCCAGAAATCCCTTGGTTCAAAATTTTCATCATGATTACTATTAATATTGTTGTTGCGGGGCAACCAAATTTTGCAACAATGGACTGAAAATTTAATCATTTAATGGGGAAATTACATGAAATTTACTATTTTCCATAATAACTTTTTAAAACTAAGCTTTTTAGAAATAAATTATAGCCTATCCTGCTCCCTGTTACTGTAGCTATCTACAGTGAAAAAATGGTTAAAATCGGTTCAGTAGTTTGGAAGATTACCCCGGACATACATACAAAAAGTAGTCATTTATGTATATAGATTAATTTTATTTATTTTGCTGTTCCCTGTTGAGTAAAGATTTTCTGGATTTTTATTAGCATGTGTATCTTGTAGCTTTATATGTGTTTTGAGAAACATCATTTGTCCTTCATAAAATAAATGAATAACTTACTAAGATGTCACACTCAAAATAACTTGTTTACTTAATGATCATGCGGCTAAAGAAGCAAATGTTCGAAAAAAAACTTACAAAAATGCTCAAGAAATAAATCCACCAATTAGGACAAAAGGCCATTGAAATTTTCAAAAAGAAAGAAATGTTCTTAACATCTGCAAATTTCTTCAATATTATAAGATTGTCGTTTGTCCCTTTTTTCTATCAACCATGGCTGCCACACTTTCCTCTGGGGGACGGAATTCCGTCTTTTGTAAAATTTCGTATCATTTGGGACTTTGTTTTATGAAAAATATCATTCATATTTTTCAAAAAAAAAAAGCAACTGTTTAATTTTTTTCTGGTTGCATCTTGAAGACTATATTTATGAAATAAATTATATAATCATTGTTATATAAATCTAGGAAGTTATATTGAAGCTATTTATTTCAGTGTATCTTGTAGCCAAGAATATTTTACCTGAAATAATTTTTATTACCTCGAATCTTTTAATATGAACTTTAAAGTGTGATGTTTTTTTCTTCAATAACAAATAAAGAAATTTTTTTTTAGTTTTATTGAAACCACACACGCACACAGTTTTCGTCTTAAAAATCTTTTCCTAGGAACTAATCTGAAAGTTTAGATTTACTTAATTTATCAACTTGGTTTTTACAATAAGTTAATTACAACACAAAAAAAGCAATATATTTGTGTTTAACATCTGAGATATTACGTGCTAACATGTTTGTGTAACGAAATGACGCCACATGATTTTCAGTCCTGATCATTTTATAGAGTGGCATTCATGCTACCAACTTTTGTCAAAAATTGGGAATTTAAATTCTAGAACTAGACATTGTTTTAGAGGAATTTGCTTTAAATTTTTGATCATGACACCGAAAATCAAAATAGTTTGTTAAATTTGTGTCTTAATAGTCCAAGAGCTATCAACGTTGAAAAAACCACCATTTTAAGAGGTCTGGCTCTTTAATATATCTTTCCCAGTGCTCTCCTGAGCAACATGCCGGGAGTCTGATAGCTGAGAGTTGTTGCGTTTTTTATTATGCATAACACTTGTACTGGGAAAAATAATGCTTTTTAAGTCATTTTTAGGCACTTTCACATTAAATCAATCATGAAAAAGTTTTTGACCTCACCATTTCCAATTTTACAAAAACTGGTGGGAGTTATGCATGACAAGACAAGTCATCCTGCCAAGTTTTAGATTTTTGTTTCAAAAATTGTACAAAATGTAGAGCTGTTAAAAAACGAAAAAAAAAAAAAAAAAAGCATAAGTTTTTACATGCAACTTCTTTTCTAATCATAGTAAGATTATAAATTTAAAAACCAGCGTAAAGGCGAGAATTAGAGCTTTCCAACGATATGCTACATGGCATACTTACGACAGGTTTAAGTTTTTTACTGTCCCAAAATGATTAAAAAATCACTATTTTTACCAGGAAAAATGGGATGTGCCATAAAAAACGCAACCACTCTCAACTGCCACACACCCCAAATATTGCTCGGAAGAGCTGAGGAAAAGTTAGATCGAAGAGCCAGACGTCTTAAAATTATCACTCGAAAACGTTGCTAGCTCTCCTTAGACTGTAATTAACTCCTTTTTTCCCCCTACAGGGCCAGTTCTGCTAGATGAATTCGTAGATTGGTTAAAAACTAAGAATGCCAGGTATGCGTATGACGGCCTGAAAGCGAGCCACTCTACCTACAACTAGTTCCGTTAGCTCTTCATGTGTGCCAAACACTGGGCGTGTGCAGCGGTGTGAAGTGTGCGTGCGTGTGTAGAGACTCAAAGAGCATGTGATACAATCGGAGAAGGACTCGGAAACATACATCCTCGCCCCCCCCCCCATGAGGGGGGGAGCTATAGTGGGCCATGTTTTTACCCAAAATGCATTAAAGCTGCCGATCTACTTTTCTCAGTTGGTTATTGAATGTTGCAATCATTTTTTTTACTCATTGTGTTTTTTAACTTTTCATACATATGGAGGCTGCCGTCATAACTTTACCTTTTATGTCCCAAATGAATTTTTCGATATGTTTTTGGTTTTTTGAGTTGAAAATGCATTAAAAAACCGACCGATTTTAAATTAATTAATCTTACCGATTTTCAGGGGTCTAAGGCCCTCTATGCCTTAAGGCCCCCAAGAAAACTGTCCAATCGCAGGTATCGTCTGTCCGCCTCTCAGCAAATTTCAAGGAGTGGTATTCAAAAGCTTCAGAAGAATTCCAGCCATTTGAGATTCATAATACTAAACTAATATAGGCGGGACTTATGAGTCCCGCCTAAGGGGTTAAATACCCCTTATGCATAAGAGGTTGCGTAAGGGGTTAAAACACCCTGAATCCAACTTTTGCTGTGAGTCATTTTTATATTTTTTGTTGTTTGTTCAAAGATAGTTTTTAAAGACATTAAAAATTCTATTCCGGCTAGGTTCTCTACTGATGAGCTAGAACATTTTTTAAAATATAGTAGCATTTATGAAGGTTAAAAATGTATGTTTTCTAGCTTTTTCAGACACTTTTTCCTCAGAGATAGGGATTTTTTTTATGATGGCAGACTACATATGCTCTGTTCACTTCAGGCATTGATTGGTTTTCAATGGCTTGCAAGTTATTTGTCTCACCCTAATATTTCTATATTATTGTTTTTTTCAATGAAAAAGCAATGCAATTTAAAATGGAACTATGTACTTTGTGTTGATTTACTGAAGATTCACTAACAATAATATAATGTTTATAGTATGTCTCTCATAAGTTGAGCTGTCTCCTAATATAAGTTGTCTCCTAATTGAATCGGCTAATTTTGTAGTCGTTCTGAAAAAGTTTTTCAACTCAAACTTACCCGAATAACTTGTCCTTTTTTCCACCGAACTCCTTAGAAAGAGGTAAACATTGTGTCCAGTTATCAGAGCCAAAGTATGTAGAGCAGAAACTTTCAACTGTCACGTTTGTTGCTGTTTAACACTTTCCGGTCTGAGCCCGAGCGTCACTTGGGGGTGCGGTTTTTGGCGAAGATGATTGAGCCCGAGCTCCGCTCGGGGTCAAGTTAAAGCTCCTTTAGCTGTGAAAGTTCGTTTTTTACACGTTTCAATCCTTTTTAGTATCTATGAACCTTTTTACTTCCAAAACAATATATAGATGGCAACACCAAGTAGAATTAAATGCAAGAGAAGCTATAGAATTGAGGCTAAAACATGAGTTATTGCAAGGGTGTGATAGCCACACCATACAAAAAGCAATTTACCGTATAAAAGCAAACTTTGCTGAATAATGTTAATTTGCAAAAAAAAAAACTATTTTAAATATTTGTTCAAGATTTAGGTAAGTTTTAATTAAATCTGTGGAGACTTTTTGGTTAAAGATGATATTTTCCTATGCGGAACTTTTTTTTTTTTTTTTTTTTTTGACAATTTCTTACTGAAAATTAATTGTTGTTTCACTTGAATAGGTTTTTAATCATGAAAGAAAACATCTTTAAGAATTTAATAAAATTGAAATGACTAACACAAGCCTTTTCCAAGTATTTTTTTAAAAATCACGAAAAAGTGCCAAAAACCCCCAGTCCGGAGGGAGATATGCGGTTGAAATAGCTCAGACCTGAAGGTGTTAAACAAAAGAATGAAAATTAACAATTTGACCCACCCAAAGACCTTTTTGATGAGCTTCTTGCAGGGCTGCCACTGGCCACTACAAATTTTGAACGAAAGGGAAAGTGTGGCTACTATTTTAGTGAAAGAAGGCAAAACGACTGTTTTGCACTCAATCGTATAAAACGGTGACTGTTTCAGTGAAAACGATGAGTAAAATGTAAAAAATCCTAGTTATTTCTCTCTCTTTTCTCCATAAGGGGTCGAGGATAAATTGAAAACTTACTTAAATGTTGACTTTTACTTCCGGAAAAATTGGAAACATTTTACTTTGTTAAGTTTAAAAAAATAACTGCCAAAAAGAGAAATAAACTAACCACACTCACACACACGTACTCACATGCTAAGCAGCCATGGTTTAATTCAGGGGTCTCCAACCTTTTTTACTCTGGGGCCAAATTGAAAATTTTTGGAAGCGAGGCGGGCCAACGGTCCAAAAATAGTTCAGTTCAGATGGTTTTTTTGTAACATTACCGAAACGCTTAAAATTTAGAGAGCAGTTCAGAAAACTGAAATAAGTCATTTTTCCCCACAAAATGTATTTTGCTGTCCAAAATGAGTTTTAAAAAAAAAGCCAAATGAGACTAAAAATTAAATCCTTGCAATGTACTACAATTTTATTTTATGCATTAATGACGATAAGAAACTTAACAATAAATGAGGACAGAGCAAGTGCATCGCTTAGCACAATTTTTAATGAGAAGATTGCATTTGTTTGCCTCTTAAAATTTCAGTCCATTTAGGGTCAAACTTTGTAGTTCCGATCATTAAAGTTGATTTTAAATATTCATTTGATAAAGAGGATCTGTACTTAGATTTAACATACTTCATTTTTAAAAATGTTTGCTCACACTTATAGATAGACCCAAAAAGAGAAAACATAACTCGAGCGTGATTTTTTATGTTCTTAAAGTCTTTTTCCAGGAGAGAACTGTAAAATGAAAGTAGATTACCTTTTTTTTGGCATTCCTTCCATTTTTTCCGCTAGCCGGAAAAAATCTGCTCGCGGGCCGTAGGTTGGAGAGCCCTGGTTTAATTTAGTGAAATCTTATTGCATTATTATGATGCAGTCACAATTTAAAAAAAAGAATGGAGACAATTAACCCTTCAACAGCTACATTTTTTTCTAGAACTCTATCCAAAAAGTCTCATTTTTTGTTCATTTTACATTTATCAGCCCATCAAAATAGAAAACACAATAGAATGCAAACTATCTTTCACTGGACGCATTAATCCGAATAATTTTGCTCTAAAAATTTTAAATATTCGAGCGCACTAGTGAAAGCGAAGTTATGAAATAGAAATCTGATTGGCGTACGGGCAAATCAGGAAAGAGGTTAAAGAAACTCCCCCTTTTTTGCATCTGTCGACCATTTTGGAGATTTTTTGTGTTTCTTTTAAGAAGCTACTAAAGCAACTAGTATTTTTTGTGTTGTAACTCAGTGGCAGCCCTGTTCCTCTCTTAAAATTTTTAAAAAGGCATTTTTTAATGAAAGATCAATGTTTTAAATATATGTCATGTGATTTGGATGCTTCACTTTTCTGACTGAGGGAAACTCCATGACTTGACTTGATATCGAGCCATCAACTCCTTGTGCATTAGGGTGTGCCGAAAAAGAATTTTTTTATTTCTATGATAAGTAATGCAGAATCGATGCCATTGAGAGAGCAAAGTGCGCAAAATTAAAAAAAAAAATTTTGGTCAATTTCTTGATCGACCGCAATTGCCTTGAAGTTTGGGAAAAATGCAATTTTTTCAAGCTTTTGATCAAAATATGTTTTTAAAATAATTTTCTTGTTTCAATAACAGGTAGGGCGGAAAAGGTACCCACGGGGGCCTAGAAATTCCATAAAAAAGCTGAGTTTAATTCTTTCCTTTTCCATAAATGCCTAGAAGATTTGGCAATTTCCTGATTTTTTCTGTAAGTTTTAAATCAAATTTTGTCAAAACGTTAAAATGCTGTTTTTGCCGTATTTATCTGAAATAACTAAATTTTTTGTCACATGTAAAGTACTTTTAGATGCTAGGTGCTAAAATTTTTTTAAAAATAATTTGCTAAAAATCTCGAAAAAACTGCATTTTTTCCAGACATCAACACATTTGCGGCAGATCAAGAAATGGACTATAAAATTTCTAACTTTTTATGTTCACTCTCAATGGCACTTTTCCGCACTACCCATCATCGAAATAAAAAAAAAAAAACTTTTTCGGCCCACACTATTGTACATTTGTTTTTTCTTCTTCTTCTCACAATTATTGTTTTCTCGCATCAAACAAAGAAGGGCATTTTGGGTTGACGCATGGCCCGAGCAACAATATATCTTCTGTATATGTGTTCACAGATTCGTGCCTCCAGTTTCCAGTAATTTGTTTGCCAAATTCCACTCAGGAAATGCCTATTTGATACAAAACGCTTTCCGCTCGGAGATCCAAAGAGGCAAATTATTGTGGAAGACGCTGACATGGCTGCACCTCGAAGGAATATGCAAAATGTTTTAAAATTTTTAATCATTTTTCGGTTTTGGATCCGTTTGAGGTTGGTTGAACTTTTATTTACACTGGTGGACTTAATTCTGGGTTCTTTTTAAAGTTTTCATCATTTAAGAGTGTATAATGAATTTTTTGATTTATTTATTTTACTTAAACCATTTATATGTAACTTCTCTAATTTCTATGTATTTATTTCTTGCGAAATATTTTAATTATTAAACAATAGCAAATTTAACAAAAAAAAATCATAATATAAAATCAATGTTAAATGATCCAATTAAATTATTTAGTCTTATAATATTTTGTAGGAAATCCGTTACTTTTTATCATATTTTGTTCACTGCTTCCCAAACTGTGGTCCGTGGACCGCGGCAAATCTCGAAATAAAAGAAAAAGGTTAAATAATATGAAAAGTAACTCTTTTGCTTTTGAAAACCAGAGTTTTTTTTTTTTTTTTCGAAGCACGGAGTTGCCCGTTATGTCCTACTCTTCAATATCTTGCGACAAGAGGCTTTAATATTATGTTTTCAAACCATTTTCTGTTATGAAATGTGTAGAAATATTTGATGGGCATAACTCCAAACTGCGCTTCTACCCTCCAAGATACTTTAAGTCCTCAATTTCAAGAACTTTAAAATGAGATTACGCTCAAAAGTCACCAGAATTTGTCTTTGTAATCGTCAAGAGATCTGGCACTGGTATTGTATGAGTTAAAATTTTTAACTTGATGTCTTTGAGAGGGGGGGGGACAATGAGTGCATTTGTTTGAGAAAAAATTAACCTTTTCCTATAGGAAAATCCTGTAAATTTATCATTTGATTTGAAGAAGTTTTATACGCTACGAACAAAAAGTATATATGCAGTCTCTCTATAATGACAGGAGTCTGCACTGACAATAAATCCATAAAAGGGCTGCTTAAAAATTTTGGGAAGCCCTGATCTAAATCGTTCAAAATTCATTTGAAAACAGTCTTTGTTTAAAGTTTGCATTAAAAAATTAAAAATAGAATAAAAGAAATGTTCACACGGAAATGAATACAGACCCATTTGGGAAGTTATAAATAAATGATTTAAGTGAAGTAAATAAATCTGGTCATTTGTTATGCAATGTCAAGTGATGAAGTCTTTAAAACATTGAAAAATGTCTTGAATTGAGTCCACCAGTGTGTGTTTGAAGCTCGTTTTTATGAAGTTTTTATGCTCCTTTTCTTTGCCGAGCCGAGTTCGCTCTTCTGCTGCTCATTTTTGAGGGAGAATGATCATGGGCGTAGCCAGGACTCAGGTTAGGGAGGGGCCAGCAGGAGCACCCACAATGAGAGGGCACTGTGACCTCCCAAATAAGTTACAATGCTCCTAAGAGTTTTCGGAAGCCATTCCACCACATGGCTTCCGATTCACGGAGGTCACTGTGACCTCCCAAAAAGTCCTTATTCTCATGAGCAAACAAATAGGGCCGTGGGCCGTTCTTGTCATTTGACTCCGTGCAAAATGAATTTTTTTCTTGTTGAATCGTCAGACTTTATTTTAACACATTGGATTCTTATTACAAATATTTTTTAACATTTATTATATTTATGTTATACTGTGTTAAGTACACCTCATATATCAATTCATACACCTCCAAATAAAGGACACCTCCATTTAAGGGACAAAAAATCCTAGTGTCCCTTAGTGAGAAGTTCTACTGTATCTTTATAAAATTCAAGAAAGATGTTAAATATCAGCTGAGGAAGATTTGTATTTTATTTTCTGATATATCATCCACAGGTAGCATGTACTTGCATTACCTTGCTATCTTTTAAGTTTTTCTTGGTGGCAATTTCACGGTTTATCTTGTAGACTTTTTTTGTTTTTAATCAGCGTAGCTGACTGTTGAAAACAATACTGCTACCGGGTATGCCACATATGGGTCAAAATGTTTGCATTTTTGTGGAATGACTCATTTTCAGCCGTGTGTTTCAAATAAAAGTTCATAAAAATGAGGCTCAACTCCTGCACTTGTAGTAAGTTACATGAAGTACTATTAAATCTTTGTTGAATATTTATCAATCTGATATATTTTGAAAATAACCCAGAACTTCATCGTATGCTCAAATGACCTAACCGAAATGAAATTTCCGAGATAAAAATGTCCAGTAAGCGAATTGAATGTTATTAAGAAAAAAGATAACCACAAGGTAGTTGTAGTGAACTCATTGAATTAATCAGAACCAGAACTATACAGAGGATCTGCAGAAAAATATCGATTGTTTAAAACATGTTTTTGTATCAATATTGAACAAACGCAGTTTGTGGGATTCGGCAAATGAGGTATTGAAAATGAAACTTTTCAGTACACCTTTTCCTCAATAATGAAACCTGCCTTCCAATATTTACCATTTTTTTTCGTAGTTTTCACGAAAATGAGTGATTTTATAGTTTCACACTTGCAATGCATTTTTACGATTTTCTTTTTCAATTATTTGTAGATTTTTTAGCACAACATTTCAGCATAATCTTCGAGGACTAAGCATTTAATAATAACAATTTGTTTATTTATATTTTAATATTTTTGGTCATGACTAGATTGTTTAAATTTTAATTACTATTCTTTAAAAAGCAAATACAGATGCATTTTTTGATTCATTCATTCTCCCCCCCCCCCCCCCCGAGAAAAAACCATTCTTCAACCTTCTCTTTTTCTGTTTTTTTTTTTTTTTTCTTCTTTTTTTGAGCTAAACTTTGCTGTCACTGATGGCAAGTATGGATCTTTGGATTGCTTTAAATGTGTGATGACTTTGTTTTATTTCTTCTATATCATTGATTCGTTTTCATGCAGTGTTTTAAATCTTTAACTTTGTCCAATTTTGTGTTCATCTGCTTCCGTTACTATCAAAATCTTCAATGTTACTGAAATTGAAACGTGTATCATAAAACTATTTTTTGTGTCTTGATAATTAATCTTTTTTTTTTTTAATCATTAGTGAGAATAAAAAATTTATAATTAGACACATGTTAAAACATATTGCAACAGAAATTTGAATGCCACAATAATGCTTGTTTTCAACAACTTTTTTTGGATGATTCTTTTATAACTACAGTAAATTCTTGATTATCGACGAGGATCTCGAGAAAAAAGCAAACCCAATGAAGTGATTTTTTTTTTTTTTTTGAAAAATAACGAATTTAAATTTTGTTTTTTCTCAACATTTCTTACCCAAGAGTGTAGTGTACTTCATCCAATAAATTATTTTTATCTTTGCATTATCGTAAATACCTCTTCTTCATAGATTTTATATGCAACCTCAAGTACAAATGATTTTTTTTTGCTGTACCTATCGTCACTGTTTGTACATACCACGTTTTGAATGTGATGCAATTATTTTTAAGCAAAAGACCTTTTTTTATCATCTTTAACCCTTATTTTATGCGTTCGATACCCGTGCCACTCAATTCCGCGTATAATCGGGAATGTACTGTATGTTATAATGCATGAAGTTTTACCATGTACATTGTAAGTGTTTCTTCGGTAACTGCCAATTACAATTGAAACTTCCTGTACTTGTCTGGCATTCTAAATCCCTTTTATACTTCTCGTGAGAACTGTATTTAAAGAATTCCATTGAATAAATGTTTTGTAGGTCGCGTACTTACGTGGGGGAGAGGAGAGAATGAATGCAGAACTATGAATTTTCAATTATAAATCAAGGCAAAAAATTATTCTTTTTTTGAGATCTACTAACTTGATTTTACTCCTTCTAAATCAAGGCTCAAACTTCATATTTCTTTTGCGTCTAAAATCGTAATTTAAAGCAAAAACCGTGCGCTGCCAATTTACTCACAATAATCTTTACATATTTACAAAAGGAAAGAAAAAGGAAGAAAAATCATGAAATTTCAACTATCCTAAAATCGATCCCTTTGTTAAGTTACCGCTTTAAGTTATCTAATATGTGTATTATCAGATATGAGTAGCTATTTCTCCTCTTATTAATGCTGCTGACGTGGATATCATCATTTGAAATGTGCAGCTCTGCCAATTCATATCAAATTGAACAAAAGGTTGTCATTGTTTAGTTTAATTTGATGTGAATAGCTATCATTTCGTTTAAATAGTTTTGCTATTTTCATTTTCAAAATTGGTTTGCAAGGAGCGCTTCTTCGAATGAAGCAGCAGTTTCATTATTGAGTTATAATGTTAGTTTAGGCTCTAAAAATACTTTTCAAAATTCATCTGTGATGTTTTAGGACAAGAACTGAGCTTAAAAATTAAAAAACATGCAACAACAATTTTTTAAAATGCCTAATTTAGAGAATAAAGAGATGTAGAGTTGCTTAAAAGCAATACTGTTATGAAACATTACTTTTGAATCATGGGGTAGGTTATTAGACGTTTTAATTTGAATACTTTTCAGCAGAAAAATTGGGACATTGTTGAAGATCATCAGATTGAGCACAACACTTACTTTAGCCCCCCCCCCCCCCCCCACATGCTCCGTAAAACCCAAGGGGGTCTCCACGCGCTCCGGAAAATCCGAAGGCTGGTTTTGAGGATTTCCTCAAGCCCCAAGACGTCACGGAAATGTATATATGAATCATAGTTTCTGGAGGAAAACCTCCTACCCATCCACACAGTACAATCGCCCTTGATGAAAATCTCAGAGGAATTCCTCGAGGAAAACCTCAATAGAGAGTTGTCCGCAGGTCCCAAAGAATATCTCAACAGAATTCACCATACATACATGGAGGATTTCCTCCGGGGACTCCTTCGGGTTTACCAGATCGTGCCCTTTATCTTTGAGATTAAACACCGGAAATGAATGCCGTCAATCGAGTTTTGGTGTATGTTTTGTATTTCTGTTGCCTCAAGTCTGTAAAGTCCACAATAATTTGCTTGCAGTCCTGAACAGTTATTTCCTTTTCCAAGTGTCTTATATATCAATTGCTTTGACTGGTTTTGCCAGCGCCATAGCTGTAAAATTGTTGCTGTGGCAGAGATAACAGTGTGCCTATTGTGTGTATATATGCAAGGAACTTTCTCAACCAATAGAACAATTAAAATATCTGCTGTTCTTTTGTGTCTTTTATTTCCCTCCCTACACTAAACTGAACAAATAATCATGTTTCGAATTTTTAATAATTTCCAGTAGAGATGAGTTCGGGCTCACTTTTGAAGGCCCAAGCCCGAGAATTTTTAATCCGACCCCGAATGATATTGTCTTGTTTTGAGCCCGACCCGGCCCGAGCCCGAGTGTATCAAACATCAATATATATTTTTAATTTCCACTTTGGATGCACTGCCACATGGTATATCGTAATAGCAATCGCAAATATATTATAAGTGGGTGCTATCTTTTTGAATTATTATTATTATTATTGCTACCATTAAGAAAAAACGTTCTCACGCTCTTTAAGTAATCCAATATTTTATTCCATGAACGTTGTATTTGTATAAAAACTGACTATCTTAATATGAGATCGAGCCCAAGCCCGAAAGCTGCTTGAAGTTAAAGGGCCCGAGTCCGTCTCGGGCTCCGGCTTTCGGACTCTGGCCGAGCCCGACTCCGAAATACATACGATTAGTAGCTGGAAATTAGAGATGAGCCGAGTCCGAAAGCCGGAGCCGGAGCCCGGCTCATCTCTAATTTCCAGCTACTAATCGTACGTATTTTTTATTGCGTAATGGAGTGGACAGTTAAGACTTTAAAAAAATCGTTCTGACCCTAAGGGAAAATTTTAATTACAGAACATGCTTCAAATGCAACAACGCTAAAACTTGTTATACATCCACTTCAGGCTTTTATCATTAATTTCATTCAAAAGTAACGAGTGGACATTCAGTATTTCTAGTTAACTATCAGGAAAAGACTAGGCTTGCTTTGTTGACTCTCAACTTCAAAGTAGAAAGCAGTGAGTAACCGCCTTTAAGCCAGGGCTAAGGCAGAAACATGCAATGCAACACCAGCTTGCTTATTCCATCCATGGACTGCAGTTTCGTGCTTATTTATTATGCTGATGAGTGAGCGCGTAATAAGCACGAAACTGCTGTCCATGGGTGGAATAAGCGAGCTGGTGGTGTATTGCATGTTTCTGCCCAGTGGCGTAACTACGGAGGTGTTTTGGTCGGGGGGGGAGGGGACAACCCCCCCCCCCCCGAAATGTTGGTCCAAAAAATGCATAAATGAGGAGAAAAAAAGTCATAGAAAGAGGAAGTACAATTCTCGTGTGAATATCATAGTGTTAGACTTCATTGCTATTCGCCATTGCAGGGCCCCTTCCCAGAACCATTAAGGGTCGTCTTTTTTTTTCTTTTTTAGGAAATAAATGTTAAAATTTTCCGGGGATAGCCCTCCAAACCCCCCATTATCATCGAAATTTGTCTGAATTACGTTTTTGGCACTTCAATTTCGAAAAAATCGCTTGGAAGAATTCCTGGATCCTATCATTTTCTTTCACATTATTGAAAATGGCCTGCAATCGTATTTTAGACTGGGGAAGAGATTGAACATCCTCTCCTCTAACATCATCAAGATAGTCTAGAATGGAGTTTTTAGAGGTACGATTTATGAAAATTTCCGGGGTGAACCCCCGGACCCCCCTTTTATTTTTCTGCAGTAATATTTCTTAAGTCTACTGCACAATTCTAGTGTCAGAGGTTGTTGCTCTTTACAACGCAGTCAGGTTTTTCGAATTTCGGAAGTCCGCACTTTCAAGTTCATATAAAGTGTGAAAAAAACGGTTGCTACCCCCCCCCCTCCCGCTGTTTTTTCAACCTCGTGACGACTCTGAATATAACCCCCCCCCCTGAAACCAACGACTAGTTACGCCACTGTTTCTGCCTTTTAAATAATTTTAAAAAATGACTAAATTTGTATAAAAGTTCTGTTTTGATTGCATTTTTATTAAAAATGTTTAATGCAAAGTCACTATTTTTCTGAAGTAAATATTTCAAAAGGAAAAATTTTAAAGATGTGATTAAAGAAATTACCAACTTTTTAATTCTTAAATTCTTTCTGCAAAAATAATGACTTTGTATTTAACTTTTTTTAAAAATGCAATTTATATTCGAATTCAGGCTTAGTACACAAATAATATGGATGTTCTACAATTCTGAAATCGTAATTTTGCAGTAAAAAGGTAAGGTAAAAAACATTTTTGGTGGTAGTTTTGAAAAAAAATCAGAGGGGTTTCAAACTTACAGACCCACCCCTTAACCCTTTATGTACTGACGGGACTCAGAAGTCCCGCTTTTATTAATTTAGTATTATGAATCCAAAATGGCTGTAATCATGCTGGAGCTTTTAAGTACCACTCCTTGTACTTTGCTGAAAGGCCAATAGATGGTACCTGCGATTGGAATCAGTTTTCTTGAGGACCCTAAGGCATAGGGGTCCTTAGACCCCCAAAATTTTCTTGCTCGATAAATATGTTTTTTGATGTATTTTCAACTAAAAAAACCAAAAAAATATATAAAAAATCATTAATAACTTAATTTGGAACAGGTTAAACACGGCCCTCAGCCGGGTGTCTGGTCACTTTAGGTAACAAGGAATCCTTTATTACTGAAGGTTATGAGCATTGAAAATATAAGAATTCATGCTAAACTGATATCTTTTCAATTGCTTGATGAAACATATCAAAATCTAAGTTATTTCATAGCTAAGCTCCCATACTTCTATGTGTCGGATTTTAAATGTTATATGGTTTTACTTCTTTAGATACAACAAAGCACAAATTTTAGCAAGAAATGTGGTGGAGCGGCAATATGGCGTGTGGAAGAGGAGATTTACCTGTGTCGGCTCCAAACTGAGATGTCGCTTAGAAAATGCACAAAAAGTCATTGTTGCCACAGCAGTGTTGCATAACATTGCAATTACACTAGGTGAAAATTATTATATGGAAGACAATGTTAGACCTACTATTTATGATGGACCTATGAATAATAATGGACAGCCTGCTGGTGTGGCAAAACGAAATGCAATTGTTGCAAATTATTTTTCTTCCTAAATATCCTGTAATTTCTTGTCCTCTCTTGTAAAGCTATAACTTCCTGTTTTAAATCTTTTATATAACACGGATACATAACAATGAAAATTGCTACTCGCATTTGATATTTCAGTCTTTTTGCTTGTTGTAAATATATTTTAACTTTTTGTGCAGTTGATTGTTGTTTTCACGTATGTTACCTTTGAGTAGCATGTTTTATGTTAATTTTATTAAAAAATTATTTTATGGGAATAATGCCAACATTGAATGTGCTTTGAGGAAGTTTCCCATTATTTGTACAAAAATTCAATCCTTCTGGATCTTGTAAATATTTTAAAATATTCGTCAATTGGAACTTATTTTTACTTTTGCTACTCTAGATTAGCCTGTGTTATTTTTTATTGTAAAAACAAAAAATTGTCTGTTTATATACTTATTTATTTTTGCAAGCTTTATTTTAATCATTATTTACTTATTATCAGCTTATTTGTACTTATAATTTAAATTTTTATTTATAACTTTTTGAGTCAAGAAATTTTAAAACACTTGATATTATTCATGATTATGGTTTTTGCTGTTCCCTTTACCTTTAAACTTATTTGTGTGTAAGAGGAAAAAACGTAGGTAATTCTGTAATGTATTTTGGGATTACTTGGAGTGCTTTTTTCAAAACGTTGCAAAATTTGCTTCTGAATAGAGATACATGTTTTGTTTCAAAAAATATGAATTTCAATCTTATTTCATAAATATATTGATCTACTTTCAAATTCATATGTTTTTCTTTAATTTTGACTTATTGATAGAGTAGCGTGAGTAATCGACTGTATATTTCACTGCATATTCTTTATTGCAAAATGTATTTTTTTTGTGTGTGTGTGTGTATCACAACTTGTGTATTTTGTTCCATATTAATGATTTTGTAAATAAACTCTTTTTTGATGGTGAAAAAATGTGGTTTTTTCCAGCGAAACATTGTTTTGAAGAAAGAACGTGGCCCGCTTATCTATTTCAAAGTCCATACTCATTTTTAAAAATCAAAATTAAGGACTTCCAGATTTTTAGGAAAATATTTAAATAGCTTTACGAGCACAATTTTAAAGTACCCGAATTATGATTTTTTTTTTAAATGCAGGAAGATTTGCAATTGACTCTGATGTGTCAAACAAGAAGGGCTACTTACCATTTTGAATAGCTCTTCAATGATTGGGGGAAACCTAACCTGGTATTATAGTTACTGATGATAACCTCTACTAATTTCAACCACTTCTTACAATGCTGCAAGGTTAGGTTGCTCCCATGTACAGTTTGATACAATTATATTTTTAAATCTTATTCATCAATAATTCAGAAATATAGAATTCTAAATTTTATAAATTACATTTAAATTATCCTTTAATACTGTTCTATTATAACACAAATGGAATTTCTTTGACAAAAAAAAAAATACTTAAGAAAAAACAAAAATTTCATTGATTGCCATTTAACACTTTAAAAATAATGCAACATTAAACTTTTTAAACTTATTTTGCACTCTTCAATTTTTTTAACAATATTATTTAGTTCAGTCTCCTCTTCACAGACACTCTTTCTAATTGCATTTGCTTTCATAAATATTTGAACATAATTTTTAAAATGAAGGAAAAATTTCCAAAGTACTTTTTAAGGGTTTTTTAGAGACCTTAATTTTACTTAAAAACTTAAGGTTTTTTTAAGGAAGCACGAACCCTGTATTTATCTATAGCTCGGGCTACACAGTTAAGAGGTTAAAAAGTACTACTGTTTTGGTTTAAATAAAGTTAGTGATGAACATTAAAATAATGTTACTGGACAAAAATTAAAAGAAGAAACCACCACGCCACCGCGTTAGTTTTCTTGCACTCTATAATTTCTTTGTGCTGGTCAACTAACGAAGCGAGCATTTCAGCTTCATATAAAGTGTAATTCGTTTTGGTATTCATCTCGGAAAATGGGGAAAAAATACACTTAAAACAACGTAGTGGTGTTTATCCGAAGCGCATCGGTTACAATGTTGATGTTACGATCCGATCATCCGAGACTAATAACCGTCGGCTGTGCCTCCCCCAGTAAACTATCACGTGCTGAAGATCAGCCAATAGCCACAAGGCTTAAGTAACCTCGGAGTTTGGGTTAACCCTAGGTGGCTTCACTTGTGGTGGATATTGTGGAGATTTGTGTCTTTATCATGGATATCTAGTAGATTTGGCAATATCTACTTGCTTTAGTCCATGGATAGCTAGTAGATGGCTTTTGGCAATGGTTGATTGTCTGGGTTCTTGCGCCAAAAAGCCCAGTAGAAAGCCCAACCCATTCAAAGACAATACGGGTACTTACTCAAAGGCACAAGGAAAGCATTTTTACCAAGATACAGGGGAGGGGCGATCGCCCCTCCCTTGGGGGACTCTTCTCCAGCAGTTTCAGATTTTGAAGTTCAAAAAAGGCAATTATAGTTGATCTTTGACGATATTAAGGGAAAGAATGAGGATTTGGGGCTCTGATCGGTAAATTTTTCGAAGTGGAAGACCAAAGCATTTGTAACCAACATGTGTCAACAAAGATGCATGGCGAAAAAAATGGACAAGTAAGAAGGAAAAATCAATCGCCCCTCCCTTGGAACATTTCTGGGTCCGCCCTTGACAAGATGCGATGGACTTTGAACGACATTATTAATGGCAGTGCAACAGGAATATTAGTCCAAGAGTTAGCAACCTCGAATCAACAACCATTTTAAGACGTCTGACTCTTCAATATATCCTTCCCTATGCTTTTCTGAGCAACATGGTTGAGTTTTTTACTGCGCATCACACTTGTACTGGGAAAAATAGAGATTTTGAAGTCATTTTTGGGTAATTTCGCGTCAAATCCTTCATGAAAAAAAAAAAAGTTTTTGACCTCACCGTTTCCGATTTTGGCAAAAATTGGCGTATAGGACGCCTATGATAAGTCAAGAAATCCTGCCAAGTTTTAGATTTCGATTTCAAAAACAAAATACAAAGCTTTACAAAAAAAAAAAGAAAAAAGTTTTTACATGCAACTCCTTTTCTAATGATAGTAGAATAAAAATTCAAAAACCATTGTGACGGAAAGAATGAGAGCTTTCCATCGATACATTACATGACATACTTACGGCAGGTTTAAGTTTCTGAATTCCCCAAAATGGTTTTAAAAATCACTATTTTTACCAGCGAAAATGTGATACGCAGTAAAAAAACGCGACCACTCTCGGCAGCCAGACAGCCGCATGCTGCTTGGGCGAGTGCATGGAGAGATATATTAAAGAGCCAGACGTCTTAAAATAATCACTCGAAAACGTTGCTAAGCTCTTAGACTATTACGCAAACTCTCTTACTAATCAACCACAGATCCAATCTCGGGTACTTGAAAAGATTTACTAAATATCAACAGATGGCAGCACTACGAGCCATTTTTACTGCAGAACTTGATGCGTGAAGGGGGTGCCGTCTTTTCCGATTCCACTATCTACATGTCGCCAAGTTGCAAGGGGGGGGGTTGCGTTCGCCCAGTGGCGGATCATGGGATTTTGAGGCCCCAGGAGCAACTTGATCCGGAGGCCCTCATGTTAACGCAAATACAAATGGAATAGTTCACTCTTATGAAAGATGCAGAAAATCATTTTTTTTTTCTTTTTTTGGAATTAAAAATCTGGGGGTGGGGGGCAGGCACGTAACTAGGCCATTTTCGAACAGGGGCAAGACTTCGCTTCGACGCCTCTCATTGAAATAAAATAAAATATTTTTCGAAAAAAATGATGACTCCAACGTCTGGACCGTCAGATAAGGGTATACTCAACGTATATTACATAGAAAATGAACAAGAAGCACAACTAAATACATATGATACTTTCTCAAAGCCAAAGGGACAATTTTCCCTCTTCTCCACCCCTTGAACATCGTACAAGAAAGACCACCGACACGCATTGGTTTTAGTGCTCCAATTTCTTATACATTTTATACTTAGATGCTTAATGTTTTTTTTTTTTTTTGAAAGTATGCTTATTAGTTTACAAAAGTTTTTAAGTTAATTCTAAAATTTCTCACGCATTTCAATATAAGAATAGCTTATAGCTCATAGACTTCTTTCTTCATATTGTAACGATTTCAAACGTGAAAAGATTTATAAAATGATATCGAAGTATATGTGGGCTGAATTCAAATAAATAGATTAAAATTTTAGAAAAAGTATTTAATTATTCAATAAAAGACTAATAATGAAGAGTCATTTTAAATACATTTCAATTTAGTTTCAGCTTTACATCACTTACATTTAAAAACGAAATGATTAGAGCTTGATTTTGCGAGCTTTTTGGCTGCAAATGCTTTTACTATATCAGCAAATGATAACTTAGACAATAATAATAACATGATAATAATAATAAAAATAATACTAAATACAAGCTAATTAACCTAAAATACTTTCAAAACAAAAACAGTTTTATAAATTTAGAATGGAAAGATTGGGAATTGTGTTAAAGGAGAGTTCTATCTTTTTTCAGTTTATCTCAAGTTTTTCAGTAATTTTTATTTTGAAATTGAGAAAAAAGAAAAACTAAATGTGCTTCCAATTGTTAAAAAAAAAAAAAAAAAAAAAAAAAAAAAAAAAAAAAAAAAAAAAAACCAAATGAGCAATTGTTTTCCTTTTCAAATTGAATATTATATATAATACGTTTGAAAACTACTTGAAATGAAAGAAATTTTAAAAGCCTTAAATACTTTGCAAATATAAAATATTTTCATGAATTTCACGTTAGAAAAATTCTTTAAGTAAAAAAATGTAAATTTACATTTGAACTATTTAATATTCAGCATAAAAAGAAGTGTACAATGAAATTTTAAGAAACTTGGAAATCCTAAACTTTACTGTATAAGAAAAGAAACGAGAAAATGAATAGTGAATAGCAAGTGAATTGTTGAATATTGTTTATAAATTTTCATTTGTTTATTAAATACTTTACGAAACATCACATATTATGGCTGAAAAATATTCTGTACAATTTTTTTATTTAAAACCAGAATTTAAATTTGAAAATTGGTATTTTTTATCAACGCGGTAATTTCCAGGAACAAAAAATTTTCCCTCTTTTACAAAAATCTTAGGTAGCGATTGAATTTCTTCAACTCGACTCTCAACGCCAACCCCGTGTTGCATTCATTGACCAAAAGTAGCCAAAATGTAATTCTTACATTAACTAAGCAATATATTGGTTTGTTGAATGATGTTTATTCGGGAACCCGATCAAATCATTTGCTTTAAAACCAGTCATTTTAATTATTCAAATTTTTCAGAAATATATATTTAAAATATTTTTTTTTTATAAAAAATGCGAGCATCCATGTAGACTTTAAAGCTTAAAGCAGTTGCTGAATAATCTTACCCGGTTAAAGAATGAACCTCTCCCTCCTTTCTGAAAACGGGACACAGTTGATAAAACTTAGAAGGTGAAAAAAATTCTGTTTTTGCATTTAACATTTTTCCCAAGAGATTTTTTTTTTGTATCGGCTGTAATAGCGCCCTCTGCCATTTGGCGCCCCCCAAGTGGCTGCTTATATTGCTTACCCCTAGGACTGGTCCTGAGGGTGCAAAAATTAAATTGATAGTAGGTTTAAAATTTCTCATATGAGTTCAATTTCCAAAATACCCTATAGAGCATTTTCTAAAAAAATAGAGAGCGACAGAACTTTGAACTGAATCTCCATTATTATAGTGCGAGATTTTTCTCAAAGAATGACAGAAATTAATCGGCAATGCTCAACAAATCTGTATTACATCATGTAAATTAAATAAACAATGTCTTACCTGTGCCTAATGTCTCTTCCATTCAATCACGATGATAACGATGAACATAGAGGATTTTATTTTTCCCGCTTTAGTTCTTTACCTGTTTTGTGCATCAGATGGTTTTTTAGAGATATTATGAAATCTGTACTTTATGAATATCATAGAGAAAATAAGGCAATATTAGAAGAAATGAAATAAATCCGTTGTGATAGCTAAAGATACCCTTTAGTGAATGATTCTACAATTCTACTGGAGACAGATAGGGATAGGGTGACTTGTGGCTCCAATTCCTAAAACAGAGGCTACCGACAAGGGAACGCTGCAAGGATTTTCTCCTAGGGCAGTGGGGCGGCGGACAAGCTACAAGCTTTCGTCATTGTAAGCTAAAAGGATGGGAAGACACCATGACAGTTTTATTGCAAATTAATCTTGGAAAAGGGACGCATTTTCTGCTTGTTTGTATCGGAGTGGGTTATAGATCAGAGATGAAACACTTTTACTGATAGTCACTCCTTTGTACAGCTGGCGTGAGAAAACTAGGCAGGGCAGGAACCTCACAAAAGATGGCAATAAAACCATAAAACCACCCTCCCCCTCAGCCCACGATCCTTATCGGAGATTTTAAGGAAGCAGTGGCGTAATCTGAGGGGGGCATAGGGGGGCAAGTGCCCCCTACTTTTTTTGGTCCAGGGGCAAAGTTATTATTTTGCCCCCCTAGTTTTTAAGTGAAAAAATTTTTTTAATTGTTTGTCAAATGATGCATATACCTTATTTTCAAAGGAGAAAAATATAATTTCCTAAATGTAACCATTGTAGGAAAAGACGAGACACAGAAACAGTCTCGGTACAAGGAAGCAACCTCTCTTCCTGATAGCGAGCCCCCACCCCCTTTTCCTTGGAAACTGCTTAAGCAATAAATAGGGTCTGATTTTATCCATAAGACCTCCCTAGACACACATGGTCAAACAAGGGGCTCTGAAAGGACAAAATCTATTTAATTTACGTTGCTTAAGGTATCTTTGAAAAAAGCAATTTTGAACGAAAAAAGATGATAAAATTGCATAATAAAACAATACTTGTAGCTGATACTTGAAAGTTGTTTGGCAAATTTAATTGATGTTTTTCTTTTTCTTTTTACTTCTTTTTACGTAATAAAGAAAGTATTGTGATCGCGAAAAAAAAAAAAAAAAATCACTCAAATTTGAGTCTAAATTTTGATTTTGCTCACCCCCGAATGAATGTTCAGTAGTTTTTTCGACCTGTCAGCACGTGCATATGTACCTACCAACATATAAGCAGCCGAAAAATCCTTTTCAACCACCCCCGAGTTAATTACGACGAATTTTCTCGTGACGTCTGTATGTACGTATGTGCGGATGTATGTCGCATAACTCAAAAACTATACGCCGTAGAAGCGTCTAGCTCGGTATGTAGGCTCTGAGGATGGTCTAGTTGTGAACCTCCCCTTGTGTGTCAATCAGTGTTAATTTCAATGCAGACTCGAGTGATATGAGTTGGCGCGACCACTTGGCGATATGTCGCCAAGCTTTTGAACGCCAAGTATTTGACGCAATTTGTCGCCAATTTGACGACACATCGCCAAGTTGGCGACAAATTTAGCGAAAAAATTATTTTTTGAATTTGGGTTCAACTTGCCGCTATTGGCGATATTTTGCGAAAAATTCACTGAATGATATTAAAATCAGTAATATTTAGAAAATTAACCATTGTAAAATACTTTTTGCATTGTTTCGTGACAGATCATATAGTGCAGCAGATATATGACAAAAAAAAGGGGGAATTGTGCCTTTAATGATAGAAGCATATAACTTGGTGTGCATATACTATGTATAATTGCGAGTCATCTTGGATACACGGCCATCTGAGATTTCGAATATTTCAGTAATGGCAGACGTTCGAAATGGTGGCCTCTGAATATATTTTATGTGCTTCTTTGTTTCGATATTTACAAGGTTAATAGCGTACGTTTCGAAAAAAATCTTGGAATTTAATATCCTTTTCAATTAAAGTTCTATTGCATTGTGTGTTTTAAGCGGATTTTAACTTTTACCGCTAGGGAGCGCTTTATAATTCTTTTTTAATCGTCCAAAATGCGCAACAGATATGTGACCAAAATTGATGGAATTTTGTCTTCAATAGCTGAAGCTTACAAATTTAGATAAAGATAATAAATATAAACTCATGTTTGTGAAAATTGCAACACCATGAAGGAATCGTCATAAGTGAATGAAATTTAATACACAGCTGAGTGATAGTGGTAAAAATAAATGATTAAACTTAGAAAGCCAACAAATAATTTTAAAATATTGAAATTAGTATTTTGTGTAGCCACCACGCGCTGCAATAAGTGCTGTCATGCAACGTGGCATGGAGTCAAACAAATTTTTAATGTCTGCCTGATCAAGAGCAGTCCATACTGTTTGTATGCGTACCCAAAGTTTGTCTGTAGAAGCAACAAGACGAGGATCCCGAACGAGACGCCGACCAACGAAATCCCACACATGTTCAATCGGCGACATATCCGGGGAATACGTTGGCCAGGGAAGAAGCTGTACTTGCTGCTATGCAGGGAGGGATTGAACTGTTCTAGCGACATAAGGGCGGGCATTATTCTGCTGAAATACAGCGCCAGGCGAGCCTTGAAAGAAGGGGACAGCTTGGGGCTGTAGAACTTCACTGATGTCCCGGTTGTTGTTCAGGCTACCCACAATTCGTAGCAATAGATATCGTCTGTGATATGATATGGCACCCCAGACCATGACTCCAGGTGTTCGTCCTTTGTGCCGTTCGATAATGCACTCTGGAAGGTGGCGTTCACCGGCATAGCGTCGGACGCGAATGCGGCCATCATGTTGCCACAAATTAAAGCGAGATTCGTCAGAAAACACAACATACTGCCAATCAGCACGCCAGTCCTTATGCTGATTGGCCCGTTGTAGCCGCAGGCGGCGATGGTTTAGCGTGAGCGAGATCCTGTATTATAAAGGAAACCTTGCGCGCAGTCCGTGCTGCAGCAGACGTCTACGAATTGGTGGAGCACACATTAAAACACCTGTAGCTGTTGACCACTGTGCTGCCAGTTGTCTAGAAAAAGCTGTACGGTCCGTCAGTACCATGCGGATCAGGTGTCTATCATTGCGCGCTGACGTCACTTTTCGGGGTCCACTCCCGGATTTCCGAGTTGTCCGACACTCGTCCGTCCACTGCTTCCAAACACGCATCACTGTGCTGCTTTTACGCTGCACACGAGCGGCTACTTCACGATAAGACAATCCAGCTTCACGAAGGCTGATGATCCTCCCCGTTCAAACTCCGTAAGTTGCTGAAACATCGCTCTTTTTCGTCGAAAAGGCATAAGCAACGTCTCATCTAACGTTTATCTCGAGCAGATAACCGTCTATAACTATACACGCATAGCTGCAGCCATCTATTTATTCGGATAAATCCGGCGTTCAGAGGGCGCTGCTCAGCGTACGCATGCGCTACGCGTCTAAAACTCTAATCATTTGCATATCATACCCTACTTTGCATTTGTTGAAAATTTCAGCCCATTCGCGCAAGTCCTTCACGGTGTTGCATTTTTCACAAACACGAGTTTAATTACGAGGAGCACACTTTATGCATGAAACAACAATAACTCTGTATAGCTTTAGCAGTTGTCATTTAACATGATTTTAACAGGTTTGGAGGAACTCTAAAGATATTCAGAGGAATCTTTGGATTTCGATATGGCTCTCTCTCTTTTGGATATCAGTTCTCTGGTTGTGAACCGAAACCTCCGCCCTCACTCAAAACCTTTACCCTTTCTACCACCCTCTTCAAAATGTTAAATTCAATAAATGTTACTTTACTTCTTAAACAATACAGGTTATTGAAGATCTAAAAACATTTGCATATATGATAAAACAAGGAAATCAACTAAAAATGTTCAAATTTGGAGAATTTGAAACTTTCAGAAGCTGTATCTCAAAAACTATTATAGCTAACAAGTCCATTTTGGTATCAACTTGTAACAAATTTAATGTACTTTAAATATGTAAAATATGATGTTTGCCAAAAACGTGCTCTTTCATGGTCAAAATGGGGAGAATTCAAAAAAAGTACGAACATTTTGCAGTTTGAAGGCTGCCATTACTCCAATAGACGAAATCTCAGATGGCCGCGTATCCAGAATTAAATCTTTTTATGTGTATTATACGTGTGCCAAGTTTTATGTTTATATCATTAAAGGCACAATTCGGTCACATATCTGCTGTACTAATAGGACTAAATATTTGAATTGTTACCTTGCTCACTCCAAGCACTTTTTTTAACACTTAAGGCAACTACTAAGAAATTTACACGTAAAAGGAAGTAGTGTGGGGTCCATACCAGATTTTATTATTATTATTATTATCATTTTTTTTGAAAAAGTACATTTTGTATTATTTTAATTGAAAAAATCTGGTATGGACCCCACACTACTTCCTTTTACGTGTAAATTTCTTAGTAGTTGCCTTAAGTGTTAAAAAAAGTGCTTGTAGGGAGCAAGGTAACAATTCAAATATTTACTTCCTTAAACTGCCACGAAACAATGCAAAAAATATTTTACAATGGTTAATTTTCTAAATATTGCTGATTTTAATATCATTCAGTGAATTTTTCGCAAAATATCGCCAATAGCACCAAGTTGAACCCAAATTCAAAAAATAATTTTTTCGCCAAATTTGTCGCCAACTTGGTGATATGTCGCCAAGTTGGCGTAAAACAAGTGGCGATCAAAACCTTGGCGACATGTCGCCAAGTGGTCGCGCTAATTCATATCACTTGAGTCTGCATTGAAATTAACACTGATTTACCCCAAAAAAGGGGTAAAACACCCTCTTGGGAACATTCGAATGCAACCACAAGGGGAGGTGCACAACTAGACCATCCCCAAAGCCTACATACCAAGCTAGAAGCTTCTACGGCGTATAGTTTTTGAGTTATGCGACACACATCCGCACATACGTACATACAGACGTCACGAGAAAACTCTTCATATATAACTCGGGGGTGGTTGAAAAGGATTTTTCGGCTGCTTAGATGTTGGTAGGTACATATGCACGTGCTGGCAGGTCGAAAAAACTACTGAACATTCATTCGGGGGTGAGCAAAATCAAAATTTAGACTCAAATTTGAGTGATTTTTACTTCCTTTTACGTAGTAAAGGAAGTATTGTGATCGCGAAAAAAAAATCACTCAAATTTGAGTCTAAATTTTGATTTTGCTCACCCCCGAATGAAAATTCCTTAGTTTTTTTGACCTGTCAGCACGTGTATATGTACCTAGCAACATATAAGCAGCCGAAAAATTTTTTTCAACCACCCCCGAGTTAATTACGACGAGTTTTCTCGTGACGTCTGTATGTACGTGTGTGCGTATGTGGGTCGCATAACTCAAAAACTATATGCCGTAGAAGCTTCTAGCTTGGTATGTAGGCTCTGAGGATGGTCTAGTTGTGCACCTCCCCTTGTGGTTGCATTTGAATGTTCCCAAGGGGGTGTTTTACCCCTTTTTTGGGGTAAATCAGTGTTAATTTCAATGCAGACTCAAGTGATATGAATTGGCGCGACCACTTGGCGATATGTCGCCAAGCTTTTGGTCGCCGTATGACGCCAAGTTGGCGACATATCGCCAAGTTGGCGACACATTTGCGAAAAAAATATTTTTCGAATTTGGGTTCAACTTGGCGCTATTGGCGATATTTTGCGAAAAATTCACTGAATGATATTAAAATCAGCAATATTTAGAAAATTAACCATTGCAAAATATTTTTTGCATTGTTTCGTGGCAGATTAGGGGAGTAAATATTTGAATTGTTACCTTGCTCACTCCAAGCACTTTTTTTAACACTTAAGGCAACTACTAAGAAATTTACACGTAAAAGGAAGTAGCGTGGGGTCCATACCAGATTTTTTTTTTCGCGATCACAATACTTTCTTTATTACGTAAAAAGAAGTAAAAAGAAAACTCTTACAAAAAGTTTGCCCCCCTACTTTTCAAGGCCAAATTACGCCTATGTAAGGAAGCATCAGTTTCGAAGAATTGCGTTGTCCTGCAAGCATGGGTAATCGACAAGAAAAGTGAAAGTGACAATTCGAAGAGTTTGAGTTTTACACTTTACGTATTGTAAATTCTGCTGGCCTTACGCCTTATTATACCGACTCGTGAATAATCGTACAACTGACGACCGATACATTTTGCCGTCTGGTGTACTCAGACAAATGACTGTTGGGGAAACCATTCGTTTCATAACATTGCGCAATTTTTCTCTCCAAAATTTGATGGACAGAAAAAAAAAAGTACTCAGGTACTTTTTTTCAAAATTTACCGACTGACTTGTTCCAAATGCCGACAACCAAAAAATTCGGGGGGGGGGGGGCACCATACTTACCCACCTCTCGACACGCCCCTGGGTGCAGAGCCTGATTATTACACAAGTGAACTGGGTCTGGGCTTGGTGCCAGGGCCGTATTTAAGGGGTGGGTTTTTAGGGTTTAAATCCCCTCCGAAAATTTTCGAAACTTCTAAAAGATGCTTTTCATGCATACATTTTTTGCTGAAAAAAAATTATTTCTATTTTATTTTTATCTTATTTTATTTTTCAGTTTTATTTGAAAAATGAAATTGTCATAATCGACTGTACTAATTAATCTGCAGCATTCATTTCTATTGTAGTTATTGCAAGCATCATTTCTTACAGGACACTACGACGTTTTTCCTTTGAATTTAGAATGCTAATAAAAACACCAGCATTCTTTAAATTTAAAAGTAAACTCTTTTTTAACGCATTTTATAAGTGTCATAAAATAAAAATTTCCGATGTATTTTTCGAATGCTAGTATAAAAGTAAAACGTATCTACCCTTTTGAATGACTAAAAGACATCGAATATTTAACAGGGCGAAGTTATGCAATGTACAAATCAAATATTTTCTTTAATTAAAAAGATAAGTCTTAAAAAGATAAGAAAAAAAGCAATAGAATACACTGTAAAACCAAAGTTTATTTACTACTAGTAATTTTACTACTAGGGGGTAGCAAATTTTATTGATCAAATAGTTTTCAAGAGAAATTTATTTGGTAAAACCCTCTCCGAAACGAAAGTCTGGTTACGGCTCTGCTTGGTGCCCCATATTTCTAGGGGCCTCAATTTTTTTAAAGGCTTACGCGCTGAAGCTATGCGAACAATACGTGTAGTTTTAAGAAAAATAATTAAAAAATAGCGATTTGCTAATTGAAAAAAACTTCCTGAAACAAGAATCTTTATTAATTCTGCCGGTATCGGATTGATCATGTCGCAACTGTGAGGGCCCACATGATCACAGGGGCCCCGAAGGAGATTCAAAAACAAAAATGCACATAATAAAAGAGTTCCGTATAGTACTGATGGATAAAGGGGTCCCCAAATTGCATTTTGACGGGCCCCCAAGGGCGGATCCAGATTCTGGCTAAGGAGGGGGTCATTTTCGGAAAGGGGGGGTCAAAGTGCAATTTTTGGGCAAAAATGCGGGGGTTAGACAATCGTAACGTAATATAAATACCAAAAATGCAATTTTTTGCTATACTTTGTCGGTTAAGGGGGGGTCATGATTCCCATGACCCCCCTCTGGATCCGCGCCTGGGGCCCCCAGACCAGTAAATCTATCACTGCATTCCGCCATTGAGTTTTCAGGGGAATCCAAATCATTATGGGCTTTTGGATTTACTATTAGTTAGTCAGGCCCTGCTTAATTGCAGGGCTCAATTGCGAGCAATCCGTATCAGTCTATTGGCTTCAACCTGCGTTCAAAATCCTTGGCTAACTGTCACTTTCCATGAGTTTTGAGCATCTCCAACTGAACTCATGACTTTTCATGTCAAATTCTCAAAGACCAATATTTTGGATTTAAGAATGTGACACTACGGTTCCGAGGCCCCCTGCTTTGCTGAGGCCCCAGGCTCGCGCCTCATGCGCCTATTGGTTGATCTGCTACTGCGTTCGCCCCTCCCTTGAGGGACTCTTCTCCAGCAGGTTTTAGATTTTGAAGTTCTAAAAAGGCAATTTTAGTTGATCTTCGATGATATTGAGGGAAAGGGTGGGGATTCGGGGCTATGATCTGGAAGTTTTTCGAAATAAAGAGCAAAAACATTTAATCAACATCTGTTAAGAAGGATGCGTGGCGAAAAATAATGGGCAAGTAATATATAAAAAAATCAATCGCCCCTCCCTTGGAACATTTCTGGATCCGCCCTTGCCAAGTTGTTCGCGTTTTGTTTGTTTTCTTGTGTTCAAAAGTTGTGCACTCGCACTTCTGTTTCTTTTCCCTGAATAAAATTCATTCGGATTCAAAAATTATCATGCTCCTCCTCACAGGGCTAGCAGTTTTGCCGCCCCGGACAAAAATTCAAAATGCCACCACTCTTAAAGTTTGAAAAGAAATAAATTGCTTATAAATACAACTTAATAAATAGATGTTGTGAATTAAAAACTGTGACAAAATAAAATCCTATGTTCAGGGTCGGGTTTAAACCGAATATAGCCCTGAGCTATTTTAGATATAGGGCCTCTTTTGTAGTCCCAAAAACTATATTGTAGGCTTTTTTGTCCTTTTTTTTTTTTCTATGTTTCAGAAGCTCTTGCCCCCCCCCCCCCTCCCCTCCTGTTTTTGCACTTCATACTGTCTTCATTTATTTTTACTTTATTCATTTCTATTGACCTTTTAGAGGGATGAGTATGAGGAAAAGGATGCGATGCGATGACTATTTTTCATAAAGTACAGAATAGTTGCAAATTCAGGGAGTTGGAGGTTTCTCCTTCCTGAAAAATTTGGAAAAATAAATATAAAATTCTGCGTTTTGAGGTCTTATAAAATGTAACTAAGACAACAAAAATAACAGGAGAGAAATAGGCAAACAATTTAAAAGTTATACCTTCTTTTGCAAACTAAAATCAATTTAACTAAAAATTGCTTGTGCTTGTGGATCTATAAATCGGTGACATTAATCAAGGCTTCACTAGATAGCGTTTTATACAGGCTGCTTCATTTGATCAAAATCCTTGGGATAAAAACGGATAGATGTCGCCTAGCGACATCTATCGAATTTTGTGGTAACTAACATTATATACAAATCAGATAATAAAAGACAAAATTAAAATTTAATTTGTTGGCGACAATTTTACAATTTGGCATTCAATTCTATTTTATTATATTTTAACGTCATTTAATGGCTTGTTCGATTTGCTGGTTTATTCTGCATTTTAACGGCTTGTTTTAATTAGTTAGCGAATTATTTTTCATTTTAATTGATTCTAATTATAATTAAACTATGAAACGACACTGGCACCGCAGAGCGATAAATGGCGATTTTGGAACGATAGTTCCATCAAAACTTTTGATGAGTTTAGATTGTCAAATTAATTTATTTGGCGATTTTTTTACATTTTAATGGACATTTTGGAATGACTATGGCACTAATATCTTGAAAAGCACATCCAGAATTTGTTCTCCGTAAAGCTTTTGAGAATATTTCAATAACCGAGATCTTTGGTAGAATGTACGTTTCAGTTATAGGTACGTTTTTTAACTTTAACTTGGCGATGTATTTTCTTACCACCTAAGCGAAGATTAGAATTTTAAGCTTGCATCGTCTTCATGGTTGCTTTTTTTTCTCTTATTTTGCATTTTGGCTCGATATATTTATTAAACTTATTATGTTACATGCTAATGGAGCTTTTAAAGTTGATTTGGCGAGTTTTTTAATAAGAATTCTCACATTATTTCGCAGCTTTTTTTTCAGTTGGCCTATTATTTTACTTTCAAGTATTAAACGTATGTGTGAAATTAGAAACAAAAAAGGGAAGATTTCGGTGATTGGAAGTCTGGTTATCTTTCCCTATTGGCGTTAAATCTTTGTGGCCAATTTATGAGCGAGGGAAATACTTCCTTCGCAAACATAAACAAAAGAGCAACAAAATAAAGTAATTATCGCCAAAAATTTGGCAACCACACCAGATTCCCAATTATCGAAATATTATCAATGTGTGAAATTTAACATAAAAAGAACATTACCTTTTTCTTTTGTGTAAATGAAAACAAAATTTTACAGTTGGTCGTCGTTAAATTGTAGTTTTGTTTATTTTTTTCGTACTTGCTCTTTAGTACCAAGCGATTATATATGCTCATTTCGTTGTTACTAAAGAAATTAATATGTTTTGTTGTCAATCGTCTTTCCGTTGAACACTAATCGCTTCATTGCAGGGCATTCATTCTGGGGCATCAAAAAGAAATGTCCCTACGAATAGATTCGCCATTTATCACTCTGATGGGTCAACGCTATCAAAATGAACATCTGAGCTTTTGCGTAGCAATTAAGATCGTGTGAGCAACAATAATGAAACAAAATAGTAAATAGAACAATATTATTTCATTGCTACATTTTTATTTATCGGCTGCGAATATAAGCGTATATTTTATTAATGCAGAGATGTCAAAATTGAACGCCATTGCTATATGTTGCTAATTCGAAGAAAGTAAACAGATGAACGAATGTCGTATGACTGAATCATGAATTGTGACTTTACCTGAAAAGTGAATTTATTTCCCCTAAAAAGCAGTACTAATAAGGCCTTCGGCATCAATTCACTCTGCACTCCACTTCAGTTAACTATATCAATATTTTTTAACCCTTAAAGATAGGATAAACATCACTTTCTACAGCAGAAACAACATGCTAATAAATATAAACAAACATTTGGGTGGTCCTCGTTCAGCGCTCTCTAGCTGGCAAATCTTTACCATTGATGTTTTGAGTAGAGCCCGCTATAGACAGGCCGACGCATCAAGATTAAGTTTCACCACTTTGGATCCAATTCCTTAACTTTTACTTTCAATTTTCATTGTTGTGAAGTACGGTTACCGGAAAAAAGTTTTGGCACATTACTAAGTTTTGCCAAATCCACGTGCCGCTAATAATTGCTCACAGTGAAAAATTACCAAAACGCGATTACTGGCCAGAAAAGACAACCACTCAAACACACAAACACGTGCTGGATCCAAAGTGGTGAAACTTAATCTTGATGCGCCGGCTCGTATATATAGGGGCCTTAGTTTTGAGTAATGAATTGGTAATGAAGCAGCCTGTATAAAACGCTATCTAGTGAAGCCTTGCATTAATCGACCAGGAAAAAGAGCTTGGGAGGAGAAAAGAAAACTGACATTGGCTTCCGATATAAAGTTAGTGTTAGATCGTCGCTCCAATCTACCGACTAACACAACACTGAATTAAATGTAAAATGATCAATAGAAAAAAATATTTAAAGGAAATGGTGTGAATATTTAAAAAACAGAAGAGTAACATCTCGGCCATAAGGACAATTGATGTGTTATACATTCGATAAAATATGAAGTTGCAGCACTTATCAAAGAGTTTCAAAGATTTATTTAATCGTTTTCAAGACATCTAGAACAATTATATTTAAGGCACTTTGTTTGCACTTTCTAGCCTCTGGCAATTTAATACTGAATTGCTCAGTTTCACAGATTGCACTAACTTTGTAAGAAACGTCTGCTTTAAGTTAAGAAATATAGATATTACTAAAGATTACTCTCAACATTGTTTTTTTAATGGATTTATATAAGTACTAAAAATATTTAACACGCCCTAAATTTTTAAGTCTATATATAAATACAATCAATTATCTAAAATTTGTAAAATTAGCATTTAAAAAATTAGCATTCAAATAACATTTGTTGCTGATGCATACTTTTATGACAACTTGATGAGAGATTAATAATTTGCTTGCTATATAGCAGGTAGCTATATCACCAGGTAATGTATCGTTGAAAATGTATTATTATGCATTGGTAAATGTATTGTAGGAATATTTAGAAAAAAAAAGTTTTTTTGCTTTGAAATTCGTTTTGACTTTTAAGCCTGCAAACTTTCTGAGTCAGCTTTTAAATCAATCTGTTCAGCTAATTCATAACTTGGCTGCAATTATTTTTCATTGGAAAGTATTTATCACGTCTGGAATAATTGTTTTAATCAGCAACGTAAGCAGTTAGCTTCTAATCTGTTTCTGAATTTTGCTTTTGTCATAGCACAGGAAGCGAAAGATGTTTCGCCCACTTATGTTGAAACAATCAACAATGTTTCACAGCTGTTTGGAAATTTCAGGATTCTGTGTAATGTCATTCTAAAAATGCATAATTAGTTTCAATTGATTGTCAGTAGTTACATCAATTTGCTGTTCTCTTTCTTTTATCAAGAGCTAGGAGGTGTCAGTTATGAAGTATAGTTTTGATCCAAGATAATTTTTCTTTTTGAGTAGGAAAATATTTAAGAAATGCTTTGGAAATATTAAAGAACATTTGATCTTTTATAATAATTGTAATTTTATTAAAAGTTTGGTGCTATGATTGAGCAAATAGTGATCACTAGCTGAGCTACTTTCAAATGTCTAAGAAACCCTACGGTTTCCCAGAATCTAAGTTGAAGACCTTTGTTCTAGATGAAGCGCATTTATATGCCTTGTTTCTCTCTACAATTTTCTCTCTACACAATTTGCAAAACTTGTATCAGAGGCACCCCAGTGGGAGGATACTATGACCTCCAAAACAATTTTATATTTGGCAAATTTTTTCTAGCAACTTGCAATTTTTTGAAATATAAATTAGTTGAAAAACCATCCACTTATATTAACTGAGTATCTGTCTAAGTCTGCTTCTTTCACTTGAGCGAGTTGAACTTGCTGAAACTTTTCTCACCATTTTGAAGGCGCGAAGCATCTCAATAATTCGAATAGTTTTTTGATGCAGGAAAAAAGTAAATGCGTGAAGCGCTTCTTAGCGAGCCGCTTCGGTGGCGAGTAGTTTGTTGAAACTTTCTTCACTATTTTAAAGGCACGAAGCGCCCATGCAAAGCCGGGCCACGCAGCTAGCTGCTTGGGGGATTAGTGGGCCACGTGAGTAGTATGTCTTGAAATCTTATTACAGCAAATAATATAACATCAGAATGAGGTAAAAGTTAGGAGGGACATTATGATTATGCATCAACATGCCGCAGGAAGCTAATCTAGCTGCCCTGGCAGCTAGTGTTCTTGCTTAAAAATTGACCGTATTGGTACATAAGAGTTTGCAAACGAATAAAATATAAAGCAGTAAGTAAACACCCAGGAGCCAGGGCTGAGGCATTTAGCACCCCAGAGACCCCCGTACCCTCCAATTTGCTTGGATTTACCGGTTTTGTATGGGTCTCTGGGACATTCATTTAAAAAACTAAAGTACATATTTTGAACAAAAATTTTGAGTAAATTTCGACATAACAACGATACCCGACATAAAACATGACATAGAAACATAGGCGGACTTAGACCGCAAATTCTGGGGGTGCAACAGTAGCAGAAATGGGGGGGGGGGGGATTCCCTGGACAAGAAGCCAGTGGTGCAACCAGAAAACAGTTTTAAACAGGGTTTGAAAAAACCCAGCCCGTCTGGGTTTTTAATCAAATATCAGGGTTTTCATTTTTCATTTCAGGGGAGTCATTTTAATATCATTCTCTATTCAAACATTGTATACCAAACTATTACTTGCTACGTAAAATTTTTAAAGAGTCGGGAGCCATGACGAGAGGTCACTGTGACCCCCTAAAGAATTTTTTATTTGGAAAAAGCAATGCTATATTGATTTTTTAAAATTAATATGATAAAATATTTTAAATTGATATTGAATTGAATTTATGGATTTAAATAGTTCCTGTTTAGTTTGATCCTGTAAATATTCAAATAAATAAACAAATAACTCAAATTCAGATGCACAGTTTTATTTCTAATACTTAATAAGTTTGCTCAGAAAGGAAGATGTCTATTTCTGGACCACGTATTAACCAACACTAAATATCATAATAAACTCAATGTTATAACTAAACTGATCAGTACCAATTTCTAGACTTGATATTGATCAAAATATTTGTAATGTTTAGTTTGCTTCTGAAATAAATGTTTTCAATGTGCAGTAAATTGTGGAAAAAAAACCACTTCACCGACATAGTGTGTCATTTCAAGTGGGCTCACCCGAAAAATCTCGGTGAGTTTTTTCGGGCTGGGCCCACGTTGGTGAATCCTGCTTTTAGTTTTTTCTCCATTTGATAGGCAGGTTTGGGAGATTATCCCGAGGAAAAATTTTGATATTGCAATCCTGAAAATGCACTTTTAGACTGTCTCTGGTGCTGTGAGGGGAAAGAAAAGTTCACAGGAGCTTCCACATAGAATTCTAGAAATTAAAGTCCTAAAAACGCGATTATAGGCGATATTTGTAGACGCTCATTTAAGGGATGGAGCTTATCTTAAGGACTGTCCCCGATCAATTTCTTGAAAAATAGAGCAAAATTGATCACCTTCCCCACAACTTTTCGCAGTTGAAATTCCAAAAACGCAACTGTAGACAAACTTTGATAATGTGACGAGAGAGGCGTTCTGGTTCTCTCTCCAAGAAACATCATGAAATACAAGTCCTAAAAAACGAAGTTTTACAGCAATACAAGGCCGTAGTCAGCGGGGGGGGGGGGGGTCAGGGGGGTCAGAACCCCCCCCCCCCCGAAATTTTCAAACCTCAAAAATTTTAAAAATGTATTCAACTAAAAAAAAAAAAAGAATAGAAAAGAAAAAGAAAAGAAAATTTCAAGGTTTGATGGTCGGAGGTCGCCCTCCCCCCCCTCGAAGTTGTGACGGGTCTGAGGTTTTTGATGATATAAAGAAAAATTAGAATAATAAAAATAAAAAAAATCATTTGAATAAACTTGAATAGGGGTCATTCCATGTCAAGCGTACGAGGCGTCTCCACTCGACCCCCTCCAATTTTGATGAATTTTTTTTGGATGTATGTATAAGACTTGCATGAAACCATACCAAATTATAGCTCCATAAGCCTTATGGTTCAGCCAGTAAAAATTATTTTAGAAAGGCCTCTTTTTCGTGTCTTGAAAAAAATGTCCAAATCGTCAAGTTTGTGCTTTTATTGCTCGCGACCTAAGACGATTATCAGACTCAAATTTGGTGATTCTGATCTCTGTTTAGGGTAGAATAGCCTACTTGTGTAACAGAAACTCCATGCGCTGTTTTTTTTTTTTTTTTTGAAATTTGCTGCCAAAGTTGGTAAAAAATCGTATTTTGGCAAATTTTGACCATACCTTATCAGCTTGTATCTGCTGAGAGAATGACTTTCTAAAGTTAATTCTTTCCTCGTTTGTAGCCTGATAGTTCGTCCGAAAGATGTGCTAGTGGCATCTCGATAGCTCAAATAATTGCTGAATTATGCGAGTTGAAATTCCAGTCAAATTTCTTTTTTCTCAAATTTGTCTCAATTTCAAAGGGCAATATCTCAAAAGGGTCATCTTGAATTTCAATTTTCTTTACGTCATTGGAAAGAACACACTTTTCTTAACTAAAAAACGTTATTTTTATTTTTGAGACAAACTAGTTTCAAGGGGATATTGCAGATCAAAAATGTGTACGTCATTCAACGTGAAATCAAAGAAAAAAAGACATAGACCTCAAAAGTTGATGTCAATTTGTTCTATTAATATTTGCAGGAGCTATTGTACTTATGTTCTGATTAAAAAAAAAAAACTTTGTTAGATATGATCGAGGGGGGAAAAATATTTTTCATTTTAGTAAATATTTTGAAATTTATTCATTACAATAGGAGTTGAACATGGGAGTCTGACTATGGTTTTAATTTTACTTTCTTTGAAATCAGTTCAGAAGCAAATTCCTCCCGATCATGCCCATTTCCCCCTATTTAATGCATTTAGGGGGCGAGGTTTTTTGGTAATTTGTATTGAGTGTATACCCTCCCCCACCCCCTGAAAAAATTAATAATGTTCGGCCTGGTTCACAGGTAAGGCAGTTATTGGAGGGAAAATCAAAAATTTTCCTCGTTCGGGGCACAATAGTTAATCGGGCCTTTTACTCAACGAAAAATTTTCGCACATATAAATCTCTGTACTTGCTGGAATATAGATGTTTTTCATAACAATACGTAGTATACAGGTTCCCACAATAGATAGGATATTGGTTTGACCAAATGGGTTTGAGGGGCTGGCATATAGGCCCTTCAAAGTAGTTCTAGTTCTTATCAAAAAATTTTTCTGATCTTGGCCTTGCCCTGCGAAAGGGGAGGGCAGCCTGGGCATGGCCCCTGGGCTCGCTAAGTTAGAGGGCCCGTGAATTTTAGTTTTCCACCATCAGTGTCCAATTTAGGAACTTTAGGACAGTAGGGCAGACCTTAAATTTCTAAATCGGGCCCTGAACATCTGGATGGGCTTCATTGAAAAGTGAAAAAAGTACTGTAGAGTTGAAACCATAAACTTTGATTTTCAACTTCATGATTTCCATATTAAAATCATACTTTGTTATAATTTACTATTTCGTCTTTGATTTTGCTCCCCCCCTCCCAAGGTGGGGACCCTACAGCTCTAGGCCGAGCCTCATGGACTTCTTGGTAAATCAAGCCCCTCTCATCAATGGTAAATGCAAGGAAGAGAATGGGGGCAGAAAGTCTGGCTCCCGTCGCCAGAGAATTTCTTTCCTATCCCTGCTCTGGGATATACTCTGGACTACTTTTCTAGCTCGCTCTCCTGGGGTGTTGCCCCATGGAGTTTACCCCCTGGTTCCCTCCTTCTCTGCGACTTGGTGACGTGGGATCCGTGGGACCGAAGGAAGGAACATAAAGGAGTGCGACGATAAATTGCTATGTGCTATAGGGGTCGGGAAATATAGTACAAAACACTTCGCACCCAGAAAACAAAGAATGCATTTTCGTTAACTCATCACCTCTCCATTGATAATAACAATAACTGATTTAAACATCTGTATCTGTTATTACTGTGATCAATGTGTTAAGAGATAGAAGTTTTCAAAAATCTTACATTTTTTGCTAATTTGTTCGCAGTAAGCCCAAAAGGGGACCACATTTGTTTTATGGCGTAAAGGAGAGGATCTTCTTTCTTTTTCCATGATAAAAGTATCTCAACGACAAGTGCCATAAACTTTGTTATCCCGTTAAGGATTATAGACCAGCAGGAGAGACGGAATAATTTAAGGTTTAAGTTGAAAAGATAGAAAAAAACTCCTTTGGCGAAATAGTGAGCAGAACTATGGGTCATTCCATGTTATGGGTCCCAAATTTCGAGAAAATCCCCACTCGACCCCCTCAGATTTTGATGAAAATTTTTTTGGATGTACATATAAAACTTGCATGAAACCATACCAAATTATATATTGGATCATCTTTTTGGCTTAACCCTTCTTTGCATGATGATGGAAATTTCCATCATAAAATTTAATGCGGATAAAAGGGTACACAAAACCAGTGTAATTTACATTTGTTGCTGCTGGCAACTTTTTACAACGCCGTAGAGTAATACGAAACGCAGTTGTCAAAAAAAAAAAAAAAAAAAAAACGCTAACGTCACTGTTAATTACCGGGATTTGAGCTTATCACTCCGCTGTTTGTTGTGACTTGAAAAAACGGCCGACTTAAAAATAAATTTTCCTGATTTTTTTTAAAGAAATATGAAACGTAGTTGTGTGCTTTGTTTTTCGCAGATTAAACTTTCAAAAAAAAAAAGAACAAAGCTTTGAAATTCTTTAATTATCTTTCCTTCAATTTTTCAAACATGATGTCGTCATAAATTCTGATATATTTATTTGAAAAATAATGCAGGAGAGGAGAAAGACTCCTTTCATTCTTCCCAAAAGCCTATTGATTAACGTGTTGTCCATTACCTTAGCTTCGCTCTCCTTCCTGTTAGTCCAACATACTCCCAATCATAGGCGGCTGGTGCACCAAGAAATTGGGGGATCAAAAGAAGTTTGTGAGGAGCTTAGGGCGGAACCCTAAAGCTGTTTTTTTTTTTTTTTGTTTTGTAAAATTTGGCTATATTATTGGATTTTAACAAATGACCTCTAAAACTTTAATACAGTCTGAAAAGCAGGATGGATTTTACTGTAGATGTCCCCTTTGCAATTCAAAGTTTCTTTCTTGTGAAATAAAGATGAGAAAAAAAAACATTTTTGTGGTATTTTCAGTTTTTAATTTTCATGAAATAAATCAATCCACCCAGTAAATAACCGACCGTTAATTTTTCTCTCTAAAAAGTGAAGGGCAGGGCCCCTTTACTTTCGGAAGTGAAGGGGAGCAGGTGCCCCCTTGCCCCCCCCCCCCGCCCGTACAAGCAGGCTTTGCTCCCATTGCGTCATAAGACTTGCAACCTCTTGTTTATTTTTTTTTTCAAACAAACTTTCTTCACTTCGAACCCCCCCCCCCCCCGAAAAAAAATCCTGGCTACGGCCTTGCAGCAATATTTAGTAATGTTAGGAGGAGAGGTTTAAAGTCTCTCCCGCCTTAAATTTTTTCAAACATTAGTCTTTTCTTTTTCAGATTTCATACGGAAGTGCCAGCTTGTATAATTGAAAGAGAACGGTGTGCTGTACCTCTCATCCAATTGTCGTTCTAAAAACATAATTTTTACTGTCATAGACGTCTTGAATGATATTAGAAAAAGGGACATTGAAAAGCTTGTCTAATTTTTTTTCGAAATTTACGTCCTAAAAACGCAACGTAGACCATATCCAGTAACAATAGGGATTCGGCACTTCTTAACATTTGAAACTATGGAAGAAACCTTAAATAATTTTTTAATGTTGTTAGAAGCGATACGAAGTTGAGGGCGAAGAAAGGTATGAGGGGCTCCGATTATATTTTTAGAAATTCAAGTCTTATGAACTTGATTGTAGGATTGTCCCGATGGATTTTTTGAAAACAGATAACCCCCCGCCCCCCCCCCCCCCTTATCTACCAGCTCTTCAGTTTTTCATAGTTTAAGCTCCAAAAACGCAATGTTAGACAATTTTTTATGCGGTTATTGGAGGGGGTTATAGGGCTCCACCCTGAAAATTTTCGAAATTGAAGTTCTAAGAACAAAGTTCTTATGTGCCTGCCTCAAAGCCTGCTGTGCCAAAAGGTTCTCCCCTTTAGACTTTTCGGAACTGTAATTTAGAAAAGTAAAATTTTAACGATTTTTAATGATGGATGGTGGTTGTGATGGTGGTTGAGGTTGCCCTTATCCGAAAATTTTCCAAAATTGAAGCTTCAAAAACGAAATTTTAAGCAATTTTCGATCTTTTAAGGTGTTTGGTATTTGGAGGATTTTCAAAGGAAATTTTGCTAAATTGAAGTCCAGGTGACGAAATTTGTGATGCTCCGTAATAACTTTGGCGGTGTAGAGGACTTCCGAGAAATAACATTTTGAAGACTTTTTTAATTTCAGACGAAATAGAAAAAAAAAAAAAAAAAATCAGGCAGAAATGAAATTAAAAACAAGAGGATAGGGCGAGAGGAGGGGCTGGCACACAATTAGCTGACTAACAATCTGAAGTTATTGAAAAATTTAAGTGTCGAGATTTTTTCATTTTTGAAAGAAACTAAGATATTTTCTCAACATTGGGTATTTTGGTGCCTTTTCCCAAGACGCGTTCTTTCCTTCTCTTCAATAATAACGAATATTTTAAAAAAAAATATCAACTCAGCATTCTGGAGCAGGGGTGATTGTGTTCCGGTATTTTACCGGATTTCCGGTATTTTCATGATCGATTCTGGTATTTTCATGCTCGAAAATACCGGAAATAAAACATTTTTAATTATGCTTTTGTCTTCCCACCTTCAGTATTTTTATTATTTTTCGAATTTTCGGTGATTTTCCGACAATTACTAATAATATTCAACGAACAAAAATGTTAAGATGAAATTCTATTTTTTTTAACTAAAAACTATTTGAAACTATTCGAATGTATGAAATGTTTTGTTTGTTTATGAAAGGCAATTTATTTTGAAATACGTATAATTATAAAATTAGGTGTGCTTAAATAATAGGGGCCTTGGTTTTTGAAAAAAGCACCCCCCCCCCCCCACACACACACACATTTTCTTTTCAAAACTTTCAGGTATTTTTTCATGAACTCACAATCACCCCTGTCTGGAGAAAGGGAGCTCGATCATTGTGTGCCCCCTCTGGTTGCGCCACTACAATAAGAAGTCCGGGGGGGGGGGTACGGGTACTTCTATAGAAAATTTTGAAAATTTACCCAAAAAATGCTGGTTTTCAGCTGATTTCAGGGCAGATTTTACTGATAAAGTTATTACAATTGTCACGTTATTATTATTTTTTTTTAATTTCGCCATGGTAGTTTCAAAGTAGAAGAAATTGTAATGATGTACCAATAAATACCCACTTACGGAGTATACACTCATTTTTTAATACAGCACTGAATAATAATGTTCTTTTCCAACTGCATTTCTTGGCGAATTATACTTAATTGCATTATTTTCAAAACCTAACCAAAAATGTTGGGGGTGCGGCGCACCCCCTGGCACCCCCGTAAGTCCGCCTATGCATAGAAATAGAAACATTCAAACACACATATGACAAACAATTTAAAAAAAACTTATACGTGTGAAAAAGAAAGATAAATTTAAATGGAAAAAAAGAAGAATAAAAAAGGGGAAAGAAGAAAGTCACGTATATAATGGACTTCATTAGATGCCTTGAAAGAGGGATCCTTCATTTGAAAGCTTTAAAAACAGTTCATTTATCAAAGAGCGAGTGGTAATATGAGAAAATGTCTTTAGAATACTCTGACTGAAGGTTTGAGTAGGATCTCTGCGTAAATGGAACTCTGAAGTTAAGGTACATGAAAAAGGAAAATGCTCAGGAGAACCCAGTTCTTCGCAAGAGCAAAGAGAGGAATGAAGCAGAAACACCGCCAACTCGGTTATTCATGGACTGCAGTTTCGTGCTTGTTAGCACTCGTCAGCTTGGAATAGGAAGCAACCGAGATGGAGGCAGAAGTCCTCTTACAGAGGCCGAGAGAGAGTCAACTGGTAGCTATAATGCAAAATTAGAATGTTTACGAATTGTACTGTACCAAAGTGCGGTCTCTCGCTGGTATTCTAATTTCGCATTAGCTACCAGTTTTTTTGGCATTTCTACCTCCAGCTCGGTTACTTCCTGTACCACGCTGACGAGTGCTAAAAAAGCATGAAACTGCAGCCCATGGATAGAATAACAGAGTTGGCGGTGTATTGCATAAATAGCGGTAGTTAAAGCCTTCGAGCTGTGAGGAGGCAGGGGCGGCCCTAGCGGCGGACATTCCGGACCCCTGTCCGGGGCGGCATTTTGGTTCGAATAATAAAAGACATTTTCTTCAAGGAAAGAAACGTACAAAAAAAATTAACAAATATGACTCTTTTTGCACTTAGTAATCCTGAAAGGTATGAATGTAGCGATGTTTGCGCGTGTTATTTTAATGTATTCATTTCAAGACAACATTTTCGGCTATTTCAACATAGCCTATTAAAACAAACGAATATCTTACTACTATTATATATGCGAAAGTTTGTATGGATTATGGATGGATGTATGTTTGTTCCTCTTTCACGCAAAAACTACTGAATGGATTTTAATGAAACTTTTACCATAATGTAGCTTATACATCAGAATAACACATAGGCTATAATTTATAACGATATTCGAAAAAGTTAGATTGGTAGCGCTTTTTCATTCCAAAATAAGGTACATTTTTCGCACAAGCCCGCGAAGGCTTCCAACAAACTAATTCAGTATTTAGTTCAGTGGTGGCCAACCCGCGGCACGCGTGCCACAATGTGGCACGGCAGAGCAGTAACAGTGGCACGCGAAGACTTTTTGAAAAAATTCCAAAATTGAGGGGGAAATGTCGATCTCAAAAATATTGATAAAAACTAAAACCCTTGAACTGATAAATATAATGATACTAGCAAAAATACCCGGCGTTGCCTGGGTCAATAATAATATTGAGAAACAATTTATATACTCACCTTTGTTTTTTTTTTCCTGAACTGAAAGAACTCAGAACACACTGCTTGGCGATTTTTAAAATGTCGCCAAATTTTTGCGTAACTGTTTTGGGATACCTAGGATAATTTTGCTCCCCTACTTACTTTATGAAAATACATTAAGTATTATTATGTCACTAATTTTTGTCACAGAGAAATAGTTGTCAAATTCTGAGATACTATTGCTGACCACAAAATGACGTTAAAAGTTTTTGTCCTAAATGATTTCGAAATTAATAGGGAACATTTAGCAGTTATTTATGCAAAAATGCAAATTAGTGGTAATTTTAGTCTTGTTTAAGGGTTTTATTAATTTAGTATGTGAATTACTTTACTTTTTGACATAATTTTAAAAAGGTTTTTAATGGATACATTCGGAATCGGAAAACAAAAGAAAAAAAACTGAACTTTTCAAATGTGGGAGTATTATATCGATGATGGATATTTTGCTGCAGTCGATAAATATCAGACAATAATCGGTTTATTTTGGTTACGTCGTGTAAAAAGTAAAGTATTATTACGTAGTCTTCGGCACAAAAATAGGCGTCAGTTGAAAAAATCGCCGAGAATCTCAGTTATTAAAATCTTGCAGCAAATTTGGCAAAATTCCTGTTCAATCGGATACTAAGGAACTGCCCTATTATAAGTACCAGAGAAAGTGACCAATCAAAGCAAGAAATTTAAGAAATACCGTTAAGTTGTATTTAAAGCTCCATCAAATTCGAAAATAATGAACCTAATCAATTTATTAGTTGCCAATCTCTTCTAGCGGTTACGTTACCGATACTCTAAAACACATATTTACAAAATTCGAGAAAACAATTGACGCCGTGAACAATCTACTAATGTTTTAAAATACAAATCATAGAGTAAAAGCTCGTTCAAGAGCTGGCGCGTTCGTTTCCAATGTCTATGTAAAAACCATGAAGCTGAAAAAAAAATTACTTTTTGATTTGACTTGAGAAAAGCCTTGAACATTTAATGCAAAAAGCGGAAATGATATACGCAATTCTAGCTATCGACAGGGAGTTGAGATGATGCACTAAATACTGAATTACTTTGCTGGAAGCCTTCGCGGATTTATGAGAAAAATGTACCTTAATTTGGAATGAAAAAAGCGCTACCAATCAAACTTTTTCGAATATCGTTAGAAATTATAGCCTATGTGTTATTCTGATGTATAAGCTACATTATGGTAAAAGTTTCATTAAAATCCATTCAGTAGTTTTTGCGTGAAAGAGGAACAAACATCCAAACATCCAAACATCCAAACATCCAAACTTTCGCATTTATAATAGTATTAAGATTATGACGATTAAGTGTCAGGAGAGTGGCTTACAAAATGTCTTAACTGCAATATTGCAAAGTACTTAGCGTTAGCTTCGGACTTTCAACGAAAGCTGTGACACTACAGACAATGCTTTATAAAGTATATTTCTGTACCTCAGAACCAGACTAACCTAAGTTCATTTTCGTCATTTTTCAGTAGAGGGGAAAAACGATTACCGAATACATGCAAAGGATGGGACTCGCGCTCTTTTCACGCTGCTAAATAATTATGAAGGAATTTGTTTTATAGAATACTGTTTTAATGGGTCGATGTGGAATAAGATTCTGCATACAATGAAGCAAAAAGGTGAAAATGGCCACTTTTGGTCGTTCTGGTTCTGAGGTACAGATTTGAGCTTGATATGAATGAAACTTTCGATGCTGCAGAATGGATTCTTGATCTGCAATAGTTTCATCTACCGGTAATGAAATTTTAAAAAAAGTTACCTCTGCAACTGAAATTAAGAAACCAGATTGGACAAAACTCGGTATGGTTGCACAAATGAACACCCTTAAATCGTTTTTGTTACATGAAAATAATTTGGAAAAGAAACTTCAAAAGTATCATCGAATTATTTATCACAAACTCCTTGGCAAGGAATGATACTTTTTCTCTGTTGGTGACCCTGTAGAATTCACTGGATTAACAAACTACGAATTAGAGCTCTGAATATTTTGTGAACTTTTCCCAGGAGAAAGAGGAGAGCATGGCAAGTTACTCCTTCATTGAATTTTGCAATCAATAGCTATTCAAAGGAAAAATTCACAAGATTTTAGAATTTTAGGGGGTGTGTTTTTTAAAATGTTTGAAAGCAAAGCAATGAGAACTTGCTACTTAGGAATGAAAAATAACAAATGAAAGTAGCAATATAATCTCTTATTATCCGGCTTTTAAGTGATTTAAATTTAAGAATGTACAAAAAAAGTTTCCTAAACCAGTATAGGCCATCTACATTCTTTTATGATAAAACTTCAGTTTCTTTCTCTCTACTTTGGAGAAAAAAGAATAAAACATTAAATTTAATACTGAAAGTATCAACCCAAATTTATTAATAATTTTCTAATAATATATGCAGAAAATTTTACACCTATTTTAAGTATTCCTTCAGTGTTAGGTTTGATGATTTTCAGGATCATACAAAAAAAAAAAAGTGCCGATCTTTTCAAATTCTTTGTCTATATCTCTGAAAGACACTACTTGTTACCCTTCTGAAATCCAAATTGGAATTACTGACCTATTGCATTGGGAATCAAATATAAAAGGTTCTTTCAACAGAAAGTCATCCACGTTGAACAGAAATTTGGAAATTTGTACTAACAATTTTTTTTCACATTTACGCACTTTAGCCGTCTGATGCTGCTGTAGATTTGGTTCAAAATACGCTTTCTAAACAAATATTTTTTGTTATGAATACATAAAAGTCTGAATACCGTTGAATATTAATTAATAGCACTTAAAACACTTAAACTTCTTAGGATTCTCAAGAACTAATCCTAAAATTTAAGACTTGGTAAAAAAAGATATAGACTCATAAACCACATTTAATACAGACGGTTTAACTTTTAGAATAGAATGTTTGATGTTATTTGTTTCTTTCTTAAGCATCAGTCAACTGACAGAACCTGTAAAAGTGTTTATTAACGATAACTCTTAAGTTCGGACTTGTTTTATCTTTATTATTATTTAGACTCCAATTACTTAGATTTACGAGAAAAAACGTTTCATTTGAGTGAGAATTATTCAGCCAACATAAAATCTATTTTTAACTTTTTAACCGACTTCAACAAAGGAGGAGGTTATACAATTCGTCGGAGAAATTTTTTTTTTTTTGTATGTTATAAGATTACTTGAAGATGCCTGGACCGATTTCAAAAATTCTTTTTTTGTTAGAAAGGTCTTTCTTTCCGATTGGTCCCATTCTCTCGGGGTCCGGGTTCGATAACGGGAACCTGCAGAAATCTTTCGAAAAAGAATTTGGGATCACAGTAATCGTAATAATGACCATTTTGAACGCCAGGCTTCTCTGGATTGCATAATGAAATTCATTTCTATGGTCTTTTTGAAAATTTTAAACCGAGTATCTTTCTATGTCCTGCTTTTTTCTCCTGAACTCCAACGAACTGAAAGTCGTACCAGATACAAATTGATTCGCAATTTTTTAGACTTTATTAGTCTTCATTTACATAAGGTTTGATAAAGGAATTCTGAACAAAGTGAGGAAAATCTCCAAATTTTTGCTCAAATTTAAAGCTATTTGTCCTAAATGATTAAATATGAAATCCATTGTTACGAGACGTGATTGATATGAAACAGTTATTATAATGATAATGAAAATTTTGAATGAAGGCTTAACTGAAGCAAACATGAAACTCATTAGCGGGCCACGTTAGTGATACGTCATAAAATTTTATGAACCGCGAGAATCTAATGTTGTTTTGGAATATAAATTAGTTGAAAAGCCGCTAATATTTAGCCTTTGATTAAACTTGTACACAAATAAATACCAGAGAATAACAAGGATTATTTTTTAGTGTCAATCGTTTAAAATTTTAGACGCGTTGATACTTTCTTTCTTTTTTTCTCTTACGTAGTTTATTTTATGAAGCATTTACTTAAGCAAATTAGGTGAAGTTTTGCAATGGAAACATTACCTTATTTCATATGTACATTTACACTAAAAAGAATAAAATAAAAATATTTTTGAAAAAAAAAATTGAACCGACTTCGGAACTTCACTCGGCAAGTGCTCTAAAAAGTAAAAAATAATTTTATTCTTTGAACACCATCGACACTACATTTAAACATAAGTTTTGAAGTCGGTGCAAAAACTATAGGTGAAATGATGTTTAACTACAGTTTGCCAACATTTTTCAGAGAAACCATTAAAAATTAAGACCTGAATATTTGTACCATTACATAAATATGTGGTTGTCAATCTAGTGTAAGCGAATGCAATTAAAGAACCTAGATTCATTGCAATTTATATATATATAGTTAAATTATAGTTTCGTTTGATTCTATATAGTATTTTTGCGCCGACTTCAAAACTTATGTTTAAATGTAGTGTCGATGGTGTTCAAAGAATAAAATTATTTTTTACTTTTTAGAGCACTTGCCGAGTGAAGTTCCGAAGTCGGTTCAATTTTTTTTTTCAAAAATATTTTTATTAAACATTTTCAGTTTGTTGGAAAAATACAATGGCATGCTGAGCCTTTTCTCTCCAGCTAGTGGCACTCTCCCTAAAAAGGTTGGCCACCCCTGATTTAGTTCATCATCTCAACTCCCAGTCGATAGCTAGAATTGCGCGTATCATTTCCACTTTTCGCATTAAATTTTTAAGGCTTTTCTCAAGTCAAGTCAAAAAGTAATTTTTTTCCAGCTTCATGGTAAATATCCGGGCTTTTACATAGACATTGGAAACGTTCGCGCGCCTGCTCTCTAACGAGCTTTTACCATGATTTGTATTTTAAAACATTTTGTAATCTTGGTTGTATGTAAGTTTTCGCAAGTTTTGTAAATATGTGTTTTAGAGTATCGGTAACGTCATCGCTTGAAGAGATTGGCAACTAATAAATGGATTAGGTTCATTATTGATGGAGCTTTAAATACAACTTAACAGCATTTCTTAAATTTGTTTGCGTTGATTGGGCACTTTTTCGGGGTACTTATAAAAATTGGGGAGTTACTTAGTATCCAATTGAACACGAATTTTGCCAAATTTGTTGCAAGAAGATTTTAATAACTGAGATTCGCGGCGATTTTTTCAGCTGACACCAGTTTTTGTGACAAACACTACATAATAGTACTTTACTTCTTATGGAACTTCGAATAAGCAACTGGTCTTCAAAGCACATTTTCTGCTCTAAAGCGGCTGAGGGAGGATTCTATAAAATTTTTTTGAAGCAAGACACAATGGCGCATTCCGAAAAAGTTTAAAATCAAAGCTAAATATTTTTTGAATTTGGATGCGTTATATGGTGAAATAGTGTTTCGTTTCGGAATTTTAAACATGAAAAATGCATTGAATTATAGGGTCAACTTTTTTCTTTACTTCCATATTTCTTGAAATTTATTTACAAAGTAAGGAATTTAATAATTTAAGAAATTCGCAATATGAAAAAGAAAATAATATAAATAAACATTTGACAGCAAACGTATTTGATTAAGATAGGCCACCGTAAGAACAACTTAAAAAATTGAATACTATTAGAGTTTATTAATTTATATATTTATTTTACACATGCTAAATTCTAATTGCTGAAGTGTAGTTAGACTCACTTTTCCAATATCAAATTTATTAATAAATATTTCACTTCCACTTAGTTCTGCAAAAAATGTTATGCAGCGTTTTACATTTCTTGCGACAAAATCCCTTACTTGGGTTTAAATAAAAGTAAATGTGTGCGACTTATTATGATTAGTGATCAAATGCGTCAAGAATTTTTAAATAGATATTTATCTTATGACCCTTCTTTGTGTGTTCTGTACGCTGTTTCAGTGTTTGTGAATGCTAGTACTGTTAATTCACCTTTTTTTTTAGGTTTGTACTCTAGGAGAATTGGTTCAAAGGAAATATTTGCTGGTGATTAGCAGCTAAACTATTATTGATTGCTTAGCAATAAATATTATGAACCATATGAGGGGGTGGGGAGCATATCTCAACATTATCAAAGGACTTGCTGCCAAGACATCAATCTTACTATTTCTTTTATGTGTTTAATTTTAATAATTTTTCATTTTCAGTTGTCATTGGAAATAAATTATAATAAAATAAAAATATTTTTGAAAAAAAAAATTGAACCGACTTCGGAACTTCACTCGGCAAGTGCTCTAAAAAGTAAAAAATAATTTTATTCTTTGAACACCATCGACACTACATTTAAACATAAGTTTTGAAGTCGGCGCAAAAACACTATATAGAATCATACGAAACTATAATTTAACTATATATATAAATTGCAATGAATCCAGGTTCTTTAATTGCATTCGCATACACTACATTGACAACCACATATTTATGTAATGGTACAAATATTCAACTCTTAATTTTCAATGGTTTCTCTAGAAAATGTTGGCAAAATGTAGTTAAACATCATTTCACCTATAGTTTTTGCACCGACTTCAAAACTTATGTTTAAATGTAGTGTCGATGGTGTTCAAAGAATAAAATTATTTTTTACTTTTTAGAGCACTTGCCGAGTGAAGTTCCGAAGTCGGTTCAATTTTTTTTTTCAAAAATATTTTTATTTCATTCTTTTTAGTGCAAATGTACATATGAAATAAGGTAATGTTTCCATTACAAAACTTCACCTAATTTGCTTAAATAAATGCTTCATAAAATAAACTATGTAAAGAAAAAAAAGAGAGAAAGTATCAACGCGTCTAAAATTTTAAACGATTGACACTAAAAAATAATCCTTGTTATTCTCTAGTATTTATTTGTGTACTAACTTTAATCAAAGGCTAAATATTAACGGCTTTTCAACTAATTTATATTTCAAAACAACACTAGATTCTCGCGGTTCATAAAATTTTACGACGTATTACGTACGTGGCCCGCTAATGAGTTTCATGTTTGCTTCAGTTAAGCCTTCATTCAAAATTTTCATTATCATTCATAATAACTGTCTCATATCAATCACGTTTTGTAACAATGAATTTCATATTTAATCATTTTGGACAAATCGCTTTAAATTTGAGCAAAAATTTGGAGATTTTCCTCACTTTCTTCAAAATTCCTTTATCAAAATTTATGTAAATTAAGACTAATAAACCTGAAATATTACGAATCAATTAGTACCTGGTACGACTTTCAGTTCGTTGGAGTTCAATAGAAAAAAGCAGGACATAGAAAGATACTCGGTTTAAAATTTTCAAAAAGACCATAGAAATGAATTTCATTATGCAATCCAGAGAAGCCTAGCGTTCAAAATGGTCATTATTACGATTACTGTGATCCCAATTTCTTTTTCGAAAGATTTCTGTAGGTTCCCGTTATCGAACCCGGACCACGAGAGGATGGGACCAATCGGAAAGAAAGACCTTTCTAACAAAAAAAGAATTTTTGAAATCGGTCCAGGCATCTTCGAGTAATCTTATAACATACAAAAAAAAAAAAAAAAATTCTTCGACGAATTGTATAACCTCCTCCTTTGTTGAAGTCGGTTAAAAAGAATCATTCTCTATATAATTACATTAAAACTAGTTAACCCTTTGATGCAGAATTTTTATCATCGTTTTCATCATACTTTGTTAATTTTTTTGTATTAATTAATGTCAAAATAGGGGGGAAATATTATATTTAGCAGTTTAATAATTTTCTGGTTATGTAATACAGCTTAGGACAACGGTGTCTCTTTCTGCATAAAAGGTAAAATATTCATGGAAAATCAGTGTTTCGTTCTGTGGGACACCGGTGTCCCAATTCTGCTTCAAAGGGTTATAAACATTTTGATACAAAATTATATTTTCAAAAAATCTGATGAAACTTGTGATAAAATAGTGATTATTAAAACTAAATATTCAATGCTGTTTCATGGAATTTCAAATGATCAGTTCAAAATTATGGCATGGTATACTTGAAACCATCAAAGGATTAACAAGTTTTTTTTTCTGGACACGCCATAACTGATGAAAGGACAACATGAAGATTTTTAGTTTTTTATTTATTTTGCAGAAATTTACTTGAAAATGATAAAATACAACATTATAGTTTGACAAATACAAGATAATATACATTTTTATGTTCGGTCTGTTTTAAAGAGTGCATTGCAATATAAAAATTATAAACCATGTTTTCACAATATTGACATCAACTGCAACATACATTTTTTAATACATAAACTGAAAGCAATCTAGTCTTGAAAGGATTACTCTAAAAAAAAAAAAATTTTTTTTGCTTTTTTTTTGTTTAGATTTCTGTTTCCAGACCTCGTAGAGACTTTGAAAGAAAATCAACACAAAATACCATCGAATGGTTATCAGGAAAAAATTTAAAATACTGGTGATATTAATCATTATATAGAATAACATTCATTTTTTCAATGTCCTAAGTCATGTGAAGTTGCATTTCGCTGGTTTAAATTTGTTTTTTCCTAAATTTCTGCTTCGCTTTATTTTTCTTTTAATATTACTTAGTCAACACAATAATTAGGCAATATGTCACGTATAACGCAGGATGTATCAAAATAATTCATTTTTTAAGACTATTTTAACGAGCGCTAATCATTCACCTAGGACAATAAAATAGAGAGTGAACGGTGAAATTTAGGGAATTGCGCCAAATGCAAAATGAGTTTGATAAGGAGCCAAATGCGGCATCCATTCCTTCTCCTTGCTCTGCGATGGTAGACAGGTTGGCATTGTGCGTCCGGGTTTGGCGATTTTTTTCAGACTGTGGGCAGACTTAATAAATGGTTGCCAGAAAACCATAAATCTAAATTAGAAACCATAAATCTAATGGTTTCCAGATTTAATAATTTATCGCCGGACCTTAAACTAGGATTCATCCCTGATATTTATCGACTGCGGCAAAATCTTAATCATCGATAGAATTCTCCCACATTTGAAAAAGTTCAGTTTTTTTTTTCTTTTGTTGGCCGATTCCGTATGTTTGACCTTTTTAAAATTATGTCAAAACGTAAAGTAATCCGCATACTAAATTAATAAAGCCCTTAAACAAGACTAAAATTACCATTAATTTGTGTTTTTGCATAAATAATTGTCAAATGTTTCCATTAATTTCAAAACCATTTAGGACAAAAACTTTTAGCATCATTTTATGGTCATCAATAGTATCTCAGCATTTGATGACTATTTCTCTGTGACAAAAATTAGTGACATAATAATACTTAACGTATTTTCATATAGCGATAAAAGTACGACGTACGTGGCCCGCTAATGAGTTTCATGTTTGATTTAGTTAAGCCTTCATTCAAAATTCTCATCATCACTATTATTACTGTTTCATAGCAACCACGTCTTGTAACAATGGATTTCATATTTAATCATGTAGGACAAATCGCTTTAAATTCAACTACTTATCAATTGATATCTTCGTTAAATAAAATCGTATAATTATTTTAATTAAAACTAATGAAGCCTGAAAAATTACCTATCTATCGGTACCTGATTCGACTTTCAGTTCATCGGCGTTCAGGATAAAAAAGCATGATAGCAAAGATAAAAAGATACTCAGTTTTTAATATAAGTAGATAGATAAAAATTTCAAAAAGACCATAGGAATGGATTTCATTGTGTAATCCAGAGAAGCCTTGCATTCAAAATTGTCATTAAATTACGATTACAGTGATCCCGATTTCTAGTTCAATCGATTTCTGCAGGATTCCCTTTCGAACCCGGACGAATTTTTGAAATCGGTCCAGGCGTCTTCGAGTAATCTTTGGACATACAAAAAAAAAAAAAAAAAAAAAAAAAAAAACTCCAACGAATTGTATAACCTCCTCCTTTGTTGAAGTCGGTTAAAAAGTATCGAAAGAAAAATAAATTGCCTAACAAGAAAAAAGTTGGGAGATCACAGTGACTTCCCTCTGGCTCTGATCATCGATGTTAGAAGTTGAGATGTCGATTGCATCGAAAAATCGACCAAAAAGCATCGATGATGCAAATTGTTTCGGACGAAGCCGGAAGTTTGGGCGTGGCAGAGTGAGCGCCGGTTTTTAGTCGCGAATTCTTTTGGGCGCGAGTACTTTTAAGCGCCGAGCCTTTTGGGCGCCGAGCTTTTAAGCGCCGGGTTTCTTGGGCCAAGGGCGGATCCAGAAACTTTTCAAGGGGGGGGGGGCGATTGATTTTTTTTACCTTCATATATATATATACCCCCCCCCCAAAAAAAAAGAAGCATAAAAACACAAACATACGTATGTGTGCGTGTTGATGGGTCTTTTTCTTTTTGTTGATCCGTCCCACCTATGTTTTTTTTCTTCCAATGCTATTGCTTTCTGTATTTTTTTAAAAATATTTTTAGAAGAATGACCTTTGTAGGGGATGCATTTAACTCTTTTAAATGAAGGAGGGTAGAATATCCCTAATTTTAGGGGGTCGGGAGGGTTCTCCCCCGGGAAATTTTTTGAAAAATAGATACAAAATTCTGCATTACGAGGCAGGCCTGTCATTTAGGGGGGCAGGGGGGGTCAATAGCCCCCCCTGACTTTGAGAAATCAATGTATTTACATATAAGTGGGCGTGATTTTTTATGTTTTCCGATGAAATTGCATTGTGTTTGAACCCTTTGCCCCCCCCCCCCCCTGGAAAAACTTGAAATGACGTCCCTGTTACGAGGCCTTATATGGGTATTGAGACTACAGAAACATGAGAATAAAGTAATCAAACAAAACCTTTAAAATGTTATGCCTTTTGCAAATTAAGATCAATTAAAATATTTTAAAAAATATGGACCGACAAAACCTTGACATTAATCTGCAGAGATAAAGAACGAGGGAAGATAAAAAAATAAACACATCATCACTTGCTTACATCGGTTTTCAGCATAGTTACTGTAGTTTATATTAGTAGTATTGCAATTGTATTAGCGTACATTCAGGCGTGCCCGGAATTGAAGTCATTGCGACATCCTTTTTTTGGCAAATTTTGGCTGATGAGTAAACAAATTTCTACACAGTAGTAAAGTATTTTATTAGAAAATCTTGTCCTAGAATGCAGGTGACTGGGAATTTCAATCAGCAAATTCAGAAATTTTCCTCTTTGAGTAATTCAAGATTGGGAAGCCCCTGCATGCATTACACTAAACGGAACTTACCTTTCGTCTTTTCTGTGTTTGAAGGCGATTCAACGGATATTAACGGTGATTCAGTTGATAAAAGTGGCTCAGGTCCAAATGATATATTTGATTTGCTACATTTTCAAACAAGAAAGTGTAATAACCGAACTAGGAACGTTGCTCAGTTCTACTGACTCCAAAAGGAGACTAAGACCACTTGAAATCGTGCTTATTTTTGTTATGTCATATAGACGGCGTCCCTCCATATGATGACGGGCGTCAAGAAATCGGCGACTCGGAATGTATGCATTCGAAGGCGAAGGATAACCCCTTCTCCTTTTATCATTTGCATTTCTAACATTGTTGAATATGTACAAAGGGATGGCGTATTTTCGAAAAAAAAAGAGACTTTTGATTTATCGGTGCTGTCTTGAAAATGATGCCAAATTTCAGTTCCACAGGAAGAGAAAAGAAAAATAATAAATCCCTCATTCCTAGAAAGGTAGAAAAACTTTTTTTTTACATTTTTGGTAAGTGCCTGTTTCTTTCTTTCTTTTTTCCTTTTATCTTTTTCTCTTTTCTTTTCTCTTCTTTTTTTTTTTGGCTCAAAGGGGGGGGGGGGGAGCGATCGCCCCCCCCTCTTGTATCCGCGCTTGTCTTGGGCACCCGACTTTTCGGGAGCAAGTCTTTTGGGTGCCCCCCTTTTTGTGCGCAGAGGCGATTGTTCACCACAAATCTTTTTCCGGTGGGGGGGGGGGCATTGAAATTTTTCCCAATTACAATGTACATTTAAATTGAACTTTTTTTTCTTCAGGGGAAGTGGGATTTTAGTTTTGTTTCAATCACATACAGAGCATTTTTTAAAATTATTTTTCTTCGGGGGAGGGGGGGGGGGGAGCGGGATGATATTTTGTTCGAATTGCATTTGGTATTTAAATTAGGTTCATGGGGTGGGGAATTTTTTACTTTCTTCAATTGTAGTAAGTATTTGAATTAAATTCTTTATTTTGGGGCAGGAATTTTAATTTAATTATTATGCTTTAAAACCAGTATCTTACTCTAGTGGGCTTCCAAGTTGCATGTGCACCCCCAAGACCGCGTTATACTTTTGCAGGTGATGGTGAAAAGGAATTAGAAATACTGGAAGAAATCCATTTTAAAGAGCTATCAGATTGTAGAATTTGTATTTTGATCGCGATGCATCAGGTATGGAATACAGACTTAGATTAATTGTTATAGACAGACAATACAAAAATACTCAATGTGTTTGGCAAAATAACATAAAGTTTTGAAATTTTGTGTCACTTGGTTGTTCAAACCTGTTCACATCCTAAAAAAATAAACAAACCCCTTACGTCAGAGGAGATGACGTCAAAGGCTCGCATCGAGTGCGAAACTCCATTGTAAAGACTGTTGTTTAGTGTTCAGGTGATATTGTTTTTTTTTTTTTTTATTACAAAAGTTCTTTTATGTCTTCCGCATATTTTAATGCATTAAATGAAAGCGATAAGTTTCGCTGTTTGCAGAAGTTGTCTTTCAACGACTGTGACCTTCCTGATCCTTTAGATAGAGATATATGGAAGCGATTCTTACTTAAGTCAGTCATTGCCGGAGATCTCAATGATCGACATTTGTGAATATCTTGCGAACAAAAATAATGTTTACATAAAGGCTGCATTTAAAAGCCATACAGATCTACCGTGCTATAGGTACGTTGTAGATTTCCTGCTCATTTATGCTTTAATCCGTTGTTTATTATTTTCTATTTCAAGAACAAATTTATTTGATTATTTCATAAGTACGTCGTGGCTGATAAGATTAAAAATCTAAGTATATATCGGAATGAAATCTGCATAATACACTGCTATTCGTAGAGTTCCAATCTTTACGCCTCAAATGCATTGGCCCATTGTGCTCGACGAACAGGATCCCTTGGAAACTTGAACATCCTTATTTCTGACAGCAAATATGTGCCTTTCGTCATACTGCCTGCACCCGAAAGCAGAACAACGTCCGTTCTTCTTACGAAAATTTAGAGCCATTAAAATTCTTGATAAATCAAAAAACTTTAATGAAATAGCAGGTCAACAAAGCAATCTCCCGTAGCTAGCAATAGAAAGAAGACTTCCGGCGGTCAAACTGATCCGGCTATTTCAACTGATAAAATAATCATAGCACAATATTTATTGCAGTAAATTATTTTAGCTGCAGAGTTCAGTATTGAGTTCCTCAGTTTACGGTCTGAATGTTTTCATGCGTTTTAAAGAGAAGAGACTTAACATCTAAAACTCTCATCCTCTTTTGTGCTGAAGCACCAAATATAAAAAAAACGTGACTTCTCCCTTGTAAACAAGCATGGAAGCTGCAATGGTGCAATTTCATCACTTGTGAAATTCGATTTTCGCCATTCGGGAAAAATGTTTGTGTGGTGAAGTGGTGGCAAGATGCAGAGGCTCGCGTACGATGTGGTGGTGGTGGGTGGTGGAATCATCGGCACCGCCACTGCCAGAGAGCTATTGCTGAGGAACCCCGCTCTCAAACTCGCACTCGTCGAAAAGGAAAAGGCCATTGGTAATGGGTGACTAACTGTCGACAACGTTAAAAATACATGTTTTTTCCTGATAAATGGAAACAGTGAACAAACATTGGTAAATTCCTACTTTAGGGTCCGGGTTTGGCGATATTTTTCAGACTGTGGGCAGAATTAATAAATGCTTGCCAGAAAACCATAAATCTAAATTAGAAGCCATAAATCTTCTGGTGGCCAGATTTAATACTTTATCGCCGGACCTCAAACTAGGATTCATCCCAAACATTTTTCAAGATCTGCCTGTCAATCCACTCATCCCCGGGGTCAATTGCCCCCCCCCCCCCGGTTTTGGAAAACTTATTGTGTTTACATTAAAATAAGCATATTTTTTTCAGCATTTTCAATGAGAAAACAGGCACGAAAATTTAAAACTCCGGGCCTCTTTTTATTCAGAAGGGAAGGACTTTATACCCCCAGATCTCTATAGACCTCAGCCCCCCCCCCCCACCCCAATAATTTCTAAAAGTCAGCGCTCATGAGTGCTTACTTTAAAGAATTAAATGCATTTGAAGAATACCAGATGTAGTGAAAGGAATCTATCTTTATAGTGAAAGAAAAAAGTGATTATTTTGTTTGAATAATCTCATTTTTAATATTATTACAATGTTTCTGAGTAATACAGTGCATTATTGTACCATTTTGGTGAGATTTATTTTCACAAACTGTTCCCTTTAAAACAATACCTAATAGATAAATGTTCCTCTCCGAACTCTAGTTCATGCAGAAAAAATGCCTTCCCTGAGCAACAAAGGCGAAAGATTAAAGAGGAAAGTGAAGAAACATGCCTATTTTTTAAAGAAATTAAATTAATTTTTTTACTGTTTACGGAAAGGTCTACGCATAAGTGAAATAGTTATCTTTAGAGCGATGTATAAACAAATGATTTTTTACATTATTTTGCTATGGAATGTGCTGGGATCATTGAAAATCGTCGTATAACTGAAAAAAGTGCATAAATGAGGCGTGCATAAGTGAGAGTTCACTGTATTTTGAATTATTTGTGTTGTTTTTACTAACTGCCACTTTCATATTACATGATATAGTTGTATCTGCAGAAAATTATCTGTTTCTTATTTATAAATTTATACATTGTAGTTTTTCTCAAGCACCCTTAAAGTAATTTGTTTTTATGTGATTTCTGTGAAGGTACCGAAAAACGCTAGTAAAACTAGGGTTTGCCAAAATGGGCCCAGACCGAAAAAACCCACTTAGGTTTTTTGGGCGGGCCCTCTTGAAAGAACCCACTGTGTTGGTAAGTGGGTTTTTTCAAATTTTATTACATTTTGATTCGTACTAAGCCTAGAAATTTGTATTGATCAATTTACTTGTAATGTTTAGTTAGTTATAGTATTTAGTCTTGGTCAGAAATGGCCATCATCCTTTCCTGACAATTTATTAGGTATTAAAAATAAAACTGTACATGAGTTTGACTTATTTGCTTTTTTTTAATATTTAAAAGATTAAAAAAAAATTATTTACATCTATAAAATCAATTCAGTATCAATTTTAAAATGTTATATTAATTTAAAAAATTCAATATTACAATGCTTTTTAAAAATTTGCCAAAGAAGGAGTTTTTTAGGAGGTCACTTCGGGGCTCCCCTGATTCTCTGAAATGTTAAAGTAGGTGTATAATGTTTGAACAGAGAATGATATTAAAATGATTCTTTAAAAAGCCCAGGTATTTCATCAAAAACCTGGGTTTAGTGATCAAAAACCCAGCCGGCAGGGCCGTATACAAGGGGTGGGTTTTTAGTGCTCAAACCTCCTCCGAAATTTTTGAAAAATCATTCCAAGGATTGCTTTTCAGCATTTTTCTCTGAAAAAAATACTGTTTAAATGCATGTTTCTGCCTTAGTCCTTGCTTAGGGGCGGTTACTTACTGCTTTATACTGTTTAAATGTTTATTAATTTTAAAAATATTTCACCTAAAATTTAAACTTTTATTGTTTAAAAATTACAAAAGCAATGCTGTATCGACAGTATTTATTTTTTCCTTAGTTACGATTATTATTTTTTAAAAAACGCAGCGGTTTTCCTTCAGATTAAAAGAAACCCAACGCCATCAAAATCGATTCTTTTAAGTTCTTGAAAAGACAAAAATTATATATTAGGAATGTAAGCAAGTTACGTAGTGTACCATATGCACCAAAAAAAAAAACTTATTAAGTAAATGCGTCATCTTTTATATTTGCTTGAAATATCTTATTGTTGCAAAAGTTAATCAAACACATTTATGAAACCAAGTTTATTTGATCATATAGATTTTACGAAAAATGTGTTTGGTAAAACCCTCTCCAAAACAAAAGCCTTGTTACAGCCCTGCCAGCCGGGCTAAGCTTTAAAATAAAAACCCGGGTTTTTTGAAACCCTGAGTAAAACTAGCCTGTATTGAACCCTGGCTTTACATATATGCATGATTCATTGAAACTTGCACCTAGGCTGTTAATTTTACGAGGCATCATCACAGATTAAAATTCTTCCTTTTCCAGCCATGCACCAGAGCGGTCACAACAGTGGGGTGGTGCACTCGGGCCTCTACTACACCCCGGGCTCCCTGAAAGCCCGCCTGTGCGTGGAGGGCCTAGACCTGGCCTACCAGTACTGCACCAAGAAAAACATCCCGTACAAGAAGTGCGGAAAGGTAGGCCTCTTGCGTCATCCCTCTAATTCAGAGTTTCGCAAAGTGAGCTCATGCCAGGGGTCCGCTATGCTATTCTGCTGAAACGAAAAAAATAATTGGAAATGAAGGACAAGTAACAATATTTTAATTCAAAATGAAAGCACGTTTATAAAAAATTAGCTTATTATCTGGTGTTGCCCGGTGTTATTAATACAACATAGGGTAAGTGAACCAGTAGTTGTAAGGGAGGATGCAACTTGTGGTTTAGGAGGGGGTCATTTTCAGAAGGGGGGATCAAAGGGCAGTTTTTGAGCAAAAATGGGGGTCAGGGCCGTCGCTAGCTGAAATATCTGGGGGGAGGGGTGTTGAGAATTTGGCGGCCCTGGGATCATCATATGGGGGGGGGGGGGGTTCTCCCTTGAATTATTCACCATTCCAACCCACGTCATATACAGAGATGTATTATAGCAGT